>OX411560.1:19155528-19352695 GCA_948146395.1 Fragum whitleyi
CGCCAGATTTACACGAAACTTTAATAAACGAATTACCATTTATAGATCACTTATATAGTGTGCATCGCAGCATGAAAAATGTTTGAATTAGTTGTTTTAAATTGAGAACAACAATGGCTCTCGAGAAGCCTGAATTGTTGTTACAGTAGTAAAATTAGATAAGGAGAATGTTGTGTCTCGCTTGGCATTGCTAAAAATCAAACTAACGTTGGTAAGTTATTAATGGAATTCAGACTAGGTATATTGTTCGTGTCAACGGTTGCTCGTCTTACTTATGATCCTCACCTACTTGTTCTGTTTCAAGTATACAATATGCAATGTAAAAGAGCATTACGACTTACTTCTACGAACTCATAGAATAATATGTTTCGTGTTTTAGTGGAACATATAGCTGAAATGCTGTAAAAAATAATGTCAAATTACTCCAATTAAAATTTCTTAATCGCGCCTTGAATTTTCGGTGGACGAGGTGTCCGAATGATTCGCAGGAACAATTCCTATGTATTGTTGTTATTTAAAACTATCTGTTTCGCGAGCGTAAGAAAGACATGCTATTTAGGCACTTTTCAAGTTTTGTCCCATGGAAAGTTCATATTTTTCAGAAGGCTTATCCTTGTGATGCGACAAACATTTTGGCTCTTTGATTAAAAAGGGACAAAGATGTATCCTCTTCAATTATCATGAAGGTTTCCTGTCTGGTAAATCACATTGAATGCTTCATTTTAAAAGGAATGATTCTTGTGAGCATACAATCTTTCTTATTCAATGAAGCCCAAATAAATAGTCTTTCTTGTGATCTTGCAAGTATTTAACTGCAAACATAATGAAAATCTAAAAAGTATGAATAAAAAAAATACCTTATCTGTGAAAATGTCTTGTTGGATAGAAAATTCGATTTGTATGAATTTGTGCTCATCATAAACATCATCTCCAACTGCAGCTGAAAAAGTCAATAGTAATTTGACTTACTCCTTTAGTTCAGATCATGGTCAAAATGATCAACTTTGTTATCGAAAAAAGGGACTGGGCAAACCTCTTTTAACTGTCTTATCAGCTCAATATCCGACTCTACAGAATTCCTTTCGACATTTGTTAATGTGATGTTAAAAACTGCGAATTATCTAAAAGGAATATGCGAATTAAAGGTGGGAAGCGGTTAAAAACGTTGATCTGGATAAGATATGTCATTGCATCGTTGTTACAAACAATAGTTTGTCATACAGCTATTTTCATCATGACATTGACACTCATCTAAATCAAAATCATTCAAAATTACTTGTTCAACATCCAATTATTCATTTCAAACACTAATTCCATGCACTCACAACGCTCCGAAATGTTCAAAAAAGCTTCTAAAATGTTCACAAAGATACGTATTTCAATAAAACTAATCACATAATTGCATTATTTAGTGGCTGGTAAAGTACGTAGATTCTTATCATAGGGAGGTTAACATTTATCGCTCAATTGAAAAAGCTTATATATATTGCTTAATCCCCCTTCAACGACGTTAAAATATAAACTCTGACAAAAATAGACGATGCAAATAACTTAACTAGAAGACAATTGTTAAATTTACTATATTACATTAGTTGAAGAAGTTCAATGACCCCGTTTGATACATTTTTTATTTCCAAGGGTATCATAACACTTGTAATATCACTATGTAAATCAGCGTAGAACCTTGAGCAATGTTGTTCTTACCTCCAACATGCTGCCTTATTGGATTTAGTGTCGTTGAAGAATCAATGAAAACTAATCAATAGCAAAATATGGCCAACTTATTATTGTAGCATGAACTGCGTATTCCTAAAATACCAAATTATGTAAATTTGTAAAGCCTTTTTTTACTTCGTAATAAATGACTTTCATATAAAACTAGATATCACATGACCCCTCAGAAAACATCTTCTACTCATTACCTTTGAGATTTTCACCAGACTGAGAAGGATAAATAAGTTTTAGAGGTATGTCAATACAATCTCCGTCTTTTGAAACTGTAACCTTTATCTTTCCACCCTGTGAAAATAAAATAACATGAGAAGCGTGATGTTCTTATACCGTTAACACTAGTTTTATTGACTCTCATACATTTGTTTCATGAAACTGACATTCACTTAGATCAAACCATTCTAAATTGCTCACTAAACGCTCCCTTTAAAGCATTCAAAACACTTCTCTGTTCACTAAAAACTCGCCTCTGACCTGTAAATAACTATCAATTTTTCGTTCAATGTGATTAATTCATTCCAAAATATTATTTGCTGCTTATGATTTTGAAGCGTCTGATACCTATGTGGGATAGCAGACGAAGGCTAGTGAAGAATGTAATGGAAGTACTGTTGTGAGAAATACCAGGTATCCATAGTTTGGTGCTCCGGCCGCCGCGATACAACTGAAAAAAGTTGAAAGCGGCATTAAACCCCTTTCAAACAATTAATTGATTCTTAAAACAGATAAACAAAAACAGCGTACATTCTCTTTAACGGGAAGTAATAAAAATAATAACATATCGTTATTTTCGTTTAGTTTGATGCCACATTCACCCTATCAAATTTCACGTTGATTTCAGAGAGGACCGTCTTTTTTTAGAGTCCCTTTCTTGTCGCAGTATATATATCTTTTTATTTTACGCGTCCAGAAACTGGCTATATATATCTGACATGGATGAGAAGTTTTCATTTGAAGAGTATGACAGGTAATAAAACAGAATGAATAAAATAAATTTAGTCGACAGACAACTGTTGCCTAAAAAATCGATCTTAAAATAATGATATTTGTCGTGCATCCTTACCTTGTACACGTTACTGATACATACATTTTTTCATACGATTCCTGAGAGGATAATTGGTTGTTGCATTGTACGATTGATATATCTTTCATTGAGTTAACAGCAAAATCTCACAACAATGTATATATAAAGTTGTTCATTAAAATAAAGATTTAAGATGTAAAGATCTTACACTGATTCAAACACTTATCATCTCTGTACATGTATAACACGATTGTTCTATTTCTTTAATGCAAATGAAAAGAAAGAAATAGACATTTTCTTTGTTAACAGCGTAATTTTGAACGGGGTCGAGCTGCGCTTAGATGACAATAATTGGTTAAATTACCGAAAGAAAAGAACCATTTCTTGTTAAATGCACTGTTTTACGCTTATATTTTCAAGTGATAGTCTCCAGAACCCGTTAGTGTATAATCATTGATTTTAACACATTGTATTACGAAATGAATTTAAACTGAATTCAACTTTTCTAAAAGCGCGGATATCATAGCTGATAAACATGCCATTTTTTTTAAAAAAAATGAAGCGTGATGCAGGTTTGTACCAATGTTATCTATCATATTTATCGTGAGAAAAGGGGTAAAAATACACATTACCTCTAGTGTCAGATGGTTGTCTCTAATGAAGTGTTTTTGTATAAACGTCTCTATTCTTTCATCATCTGCTTTTTGAAACCCCAATACAAATTTAAACTTTTTCGGAAAAGGCAAATGGCTTCTTATCTGATTCAGTACGGAGATCTGAAACAAGATGGATGGAAAAACAGAATTTTAATAATTCTTCAAACTGATTGGTGTATCATAAAGTTCTTTAATAAAATGAGAATAGACACAATGTGAAATAGATTTGCATAACCAAAATCTAGTTTTGGTCGCTTCATTTGGGCGCCGATATCACCAGGTATACATGGCAATTCATTATACTGCATTCTGTGTAGTAAATATCGTTTTAAAACATTTTAATTAAAAAAAGGGAAGGTTTGTGTTTTGAAAAAAAATCTCTTTTTATGATATGGCAAAAAAAAAACACTTTAAATTTAAAATGACGTTAAAGTTGATTCATCACGTTATAGTAAATAAATGTTTCGTTGTTTGAAAAAGATATGTGTGTTTATCAATTAACGTTCTACTTTCAACAATACAAAGGAGTTACATGTACTTCACTTATTAACTCAAGTCAATTCGACCTGAAATCTTAAACTTTACAAAAAAGACATTTGTCGTTGCAGAGAAACAACCGGATTAGAAAGTTTGATATTGGACGGAGAAATGACGCTAATGAAATAACTATGTAAACGAGCTAAATGCTTTTAGAAACGCGTTTTCGTAAAAGTGAAAACGACGCCTTTATACATTTTAGGAAACAAATTTACAAACAACATTTAATGATATGCGGGAAGATCGTTTACGTTTATCGGAACAGGTCTTATCCCATTTGTGTTCATTAAATATATTAATTATTTGTAATTAAATTCGTTTTCTAGCACAGAAAGAAATGATGATGATTTTGTAGTTTAACAAGGCCCTTCCGTGCACAAGGCATGTGCGATATGGTCCACCCACAGAAACACCAAACGCCTTGTATATATCTGGTTTTACATGATTGGTTTGATACATTCGGTATTTTAAGTTTATCTCACTAATGAAATCAAAAAGGACACAAGATATTATACAACTATCTTCATTTATTACACAGGCTTTGAAATTAAGAGACGAAGTTCTAACACAGAGGCTGCTTCTTCTTAGTAGTCTATTTTCAGAATTAATATATTGTTTTCCTTGATATTTGGAATATATTGTAACATTTATTCATGAATTCTGTCTTGACCATACTTCATGTAATTATTTTTTGTAAATGGTCAAAGGCACCTTGCCGATTTACCAATAAAGTTTAGTAGGTATTTCGTGGCCGCTCATTTAATGAACTAAGGAAACTTTGAAATACAATTATTCATTTCACACCATTATCTCAGCAGTGTCCAAAACAAATGTCGTCATGACAATGCATAGTAATCACATGAAAATGAGGCGTTTATAGAGATTTTTCCCAGAAGATAAATTTTGTCTCAATTTTTGATAAAAATGTACTTCAGGACAAAGGTGTTGCCCGATGTTGTTTTCTTATATAAACCTTAAATTTTAAGAGTAATGTTTTGAATATTTTGCTGAATAAAGTTTACTGTTTTTGAATTCACTGACAGTTTTTACCAGCAACATAACATGCTACGTTAATACAGTTTTAACTTTTTTTCACGCGACAAAGGAAATAACATATTGAAGTTTTGCATGAAGGCCTTTTTCTATTTATAATCCAATGAAAAAAATACCATAAAAGTTTGTAAAGTCTTTGTTTTCTTACAGTAACGTCATTTTCATTTAATCTAACCTTTTGTTGTATAGAATTTAATTTTGCTAGGGTATTCAATAAAGACGTTTTCCGTCATTTTCGAATAAAAACACAGGTATTTCACAGACACTGCTCATGAATCATAATAGTTTTCTACTCTCTGACGTTGAACAGGCCATTGATTAACTACGTTAGACAGAACAGTGAAAACAACGTTGTATCGAATCTATTTCATGTTGAAAAAATGTCAAAAGTCACTTAGATTGATACTGAGAACATGTTTACATGACTTTCGTTTCTTAAAGTTTGCCATCGCCTTAAAAAGACAGTGTTAACATCAGCCAATCCAACGTTTTTATCACCCCGACTTTTTATTTCAAAGCTTAACAAATTTAGGATGACTCTAACAGTCTATTTAGAATGATGCCTCATTAATTACCGTTTGACTTCTATTAAACATATTCGGCCTACTTATAAAATGAATAACCGGACAGGACTTGTTTTCCTTTAGTGCAAAATAACATTTTTTTTAGATATTGCACCAAAATAAAAGATAATCCTCCTTGGTTCATTATTTGACCATAAAACGGCCTTTATCAATTTCACAATATAAATGAGTTAACCAATTAATGAACCTACCAACAAGGTAATTGATGCAAAGTTTTCTGACAGTTCTTTAGTGAGTTAGAATTATATCTTTCATAAATATACCGACAGAACACCATTGAATTGTGATCAAATATTAACATTGCCATAATTGGTTAACAATCACATGTCTTCGAACCTACTCGAGGCATAAATTATTCTTTTTCAGTTTCCTTTCTCATTGATTTCAAATGTATCTCGATAGTTTTATGAACGTAAGCTTTTCTCAGAATTTTATTATGAACCTCCCCCCCCCCCCCCCCCAAACAAAAAAAAAGAAAATTATATATATAAATGGCAATATCAAATTTTGCGTATAAAACTTGATTTAAACTTTGGCTCGTATATTCGGTGCAAGAACTTGTTAATTCCTCGGTATGCAGAATCGAGTGGAATAAAAATGTGTTTATGATTGTTTCTCTATCGAGGTAAGTTAAATATATTTAATAATAAAAAATCGAGTATTATCAAAGGCAATCACCGAACACTGAAAAATAGTAACAAAAAAAGATTTTCTTCATATTTTTTTTTATTTTTTCATTCAAATATATCGAGATGATGCAGGACATAATAAAAAACACAAGAAAGACAGAAAAAAATGTCGGAATATATTTATTGGGAAATGAATAGTTATAAATATAGATAAAGATATTAAGCAGAAAATAATTCGTAAGAAGAATAGTGTAATATATTCTTATTATTAGATAGTGATAGTGTTTTCAATAAAAAAAAATAATACAAAAAAGACAAATAGAATATTAAGTGGTAAATCCAATATATATATATATATTATAATTACTATATCAAACACTTCATCGATTATCTTACAGTCAACTCAAAGCATGACATTATTTTTATGACAGTCTGAAGCGTTGAAAATAGTCCATTTCAGAAAAGTGTGGAATGCAGATTGATTTAAACAACTTACCAGACTACCCATGTTTATTGTCCAGTCTTTCCTCTCTGAAAATAATAGAACATAATAATAAGTTAAGAAACGAGATCTAAAATTGGTTTTCTTCAGATTTCTTTAGACCACTTTTTTGGATTATGTCTTATCATGTGCAGAGCACAGCCTCGTTTGTATCTGTTTACAGATGACTCGTTTTAATAAATTCTGAATTCAATGAACACTCATACAGTATTCTCTATATATGGATAAACAAAAAAATATCGATCGATGGCGAACTGTAGATAGGTAAGCTAGATTGTGTGATCAAAAGAAGTCAAATTTGTTGATACCTGTATAGACAAAATTAAACTTAATTTATTTATTCAAACTGACATATCTATAAAAACATTCGTATTTACAGCTTATGCAGGTTTTATCATCCATTATTAATGCCCTGGCAGGACGGAGCCTTAGTAACGGGTCGTTGCACTTAAGGTTGAGGTAAATCCGCTTTTATCTAAAAAAAAAAACCTGCTTCTACAGAGAGTCGACATAAATAACTCGAGACCTCAAATCGTAGATTGGGTAACCAAATCTCGAAACTTCAGCTGAATCAAGCTGAAGTTACGAAGCTTTGGTAACCACATTATGAAATGAGTTTACTCTCTCAAAGCACATGAATCCTTCCGGACTTAGGATACAATTATATGCATGCGTTTACGATGATAACCGACTTAACTTTGCAAACACCCAAAGTATTGAAAAGTAAACTCGCCAAATTACGTTACGGCTAAGCCCCGCCCTGCAAGTTCATTTATTACGCAGAAAACTTATACATAAACGTTATTGATATACGACAAAATGTAATACATTGCAGAGGCCAACAAACATGTATTCTGCGTAATTAATGAACTGGCTGGGCGGGGTTAAACCGTGACGTAATTTGGCGAGTTTACTTTTCAATAGTTTGGGTTCTTTCAAATTTTAGTCGGTTATCATCGTTAACGCGTGCAAATAACTGTATCCTAAAACCTAAAGGATTCACGTGCTTAGAGAGAGTGAACACATTTCATCGCTTGGTTACCAAGGCCTCGTAACTTCAGCTTGATTAAGCTGAAGTTACGAGAATTTGGTTACCAATCCACGATTTAAGGTCTTGCGTTATTAATGACGACTCTCCTTAGAAGTAGGTTATTTTAGATAAAAGCTGATTTCCCTCAACCTTAAGTGCAACGACCCGTTACTTAGGCTCCGCCCTGCCAGGGCATTAATTATGGATAATAATTATAAATAAGTGTTTTGATTGATAAATTTATGTTTTAATTGAGAACAGCGATCTGTTATTAATTCTAGCGACTTAATCTTGTTATTTTTTAGAAAATGAAGATGTTTATGGGCTCTGTCGGTAGCGTAATTTAGTTCGTTAAAATAACCTTTAATTCAAATATTAATTTGAAATATTGTTAGCACATTCAACATAGTATTATGTATCTATCATTCTATAAACCACAAAGGTAGTAAATAATACTTAAAGTTTGCATCCAATAAATCTATTTGTATGCATATTCCTACAGATGCTATTAAAAAACGAAAGTGAAAGTAAATTAACCTTACCTTGTACACGCATCTATACGACGCATCGTCGTTCGGCGACTATAAATTCGTAACTAAAGCTTGAAAACATACTCTACATAATGTCAAAGATTCGGTCGTCATTGACGACATAATGTCTTTTCACTTTTGTGAATCCATGCGAGTGATTCAAATGAGTAATTTTTGTTTCTTTGTTTGTTTTGTTTTTGTATCGAAAAAGATGGTAAAGTTAAAAGAGAAATGGAAACGATCAAAAAGTACATATTTTTACATGAACAAAACTTACATAGCCTACGCATTTGTATGGCTACGTTTTGAATAAATACACATAATAAAGGATGTTTCAGCAAACGAGTTGTTGTTGTTGTTTCGAATTGAAATGGAAATGATGCACTCTAACTAAAAGTGTGCGGATGATTAGAAACAGTGAAAGGGACAAGTTAAATGATTTGTACCTGAAAGTGACTGAGCCTGTGGGGCTCACCTTAAGTTAAGGGTAAAAAACTTACCCTTAGATTTATCCAGCCAATATGTTTGTCGATCAAGCTTGGTTGTTTCGTTTTCGGAAAACCGCTTGACCTATATTGAGGAATTACGCACTGTATGAAAAATTGAATAAATATTCCAAATGTACATTGTTTCCATTGCAGGACATATTATTACATTATATACATACACATGCTGCAGAGACTATTTCAGTTAGGTTTGAATTGTGAAAAAAAGAAATGGTGAATTATTTAAACCACCATTTTATACGCATTCACTGAAGGCAAAGTGAAAGTGAAAGTACATTTTTTGTAATTTGCTTAGGCACCAACCTTTTCTCTAAGTTAACAATATCGTTGAATTGATAAAATGCACTATTTTGGAATGATTTCGGAATGATGTTGAATGAGTGAGAGGAGCGAATCTAAAGGGAGATAATCCAATATCGCTATTTTTGTTCAGGATGTATTACCTATTCATTAAGAAGGTAGTTGTTGATCTTATATTTTTTGTAATTGTGAGCGTTTATGGGTGGTTTGAGTAAGTGTTTGGAATGAATGAGTAGAGCGTAGAGCGTTGAGTGAGCATTTAAGAATGGTTTAATTGAGATGAATGTCAGTTTTACGATGTAACTAACTGTATTCGAATCAATCAGTCTCGATTTTGCATGAGTCACTGTCGGAATTCAAACCATGAAAGGCTATAAAAATTGGTATATTTCCAAAAGAGAATGTACTTATAGTTGCCATAGAAAATACCATGGAAATGGGTGACTCGTGCACCATTAAAAAATATGCTTGGTCTTCTAATCAAAACAGACTTCCCACTTCCTAATAAAAATCATATATAAATCAAGTAGGTTGCCATAATACCCATGTAAAGAGTAGATTTAAAGTCATTCGACAAAAAAATGTTTTAGTAAAACACATTTGAAAAGTGAGGGGATTAACATTCTAAACAATCAAGACGACGTCAACTAAATATTCAGATCGCTGCTCCAGAATTAATTCTTGCAAAATCTAGAAATCCAGCAACATACGAGGTGATGATAGATAAATTCGAGTTAATTGTCTATTGATCATTTTGTATGAGGTGTACAATAAACAAACTTTGAATACTAATTGGATGATTAATTAACGACAATTTCGCGAAATTATGCAACTACGACGTCATTTTAATGACGACACAGTGAGCAGTTACCGTCGAGAAATTGCGATCAACGTCATTATTAGAAATAAGGATGTCAACACTATATCTGTTGTCATTTTTTTCCATAAAAAGGCGAAAAACCTGTTTTTTGGAAATACCTAATGGAAACGCTTCTTTTTCAGGCATTAGTCTCATAATTATCAAGACATAAGACTGTAGAAATCTCGTACAAAATTATCTCCCACTGAAATTTGACGCATTTGGCGATTTAGATTCAATGACATTACCGGAATCTTTGTAAGAATTTCCAAATAAGGTAGTCTTTGCTAATTATTTGTCTATGGTGACTTTCGCTTCGGCATTTTCCTTGTTTCGTCATAAACAGGTAAACGGGTTATCAACTCGCTGTTTATCAAGTCGAATTTCTACGGACGTTGGAACAACTTTACAACCCGAATGGGTTGCGTCTTGTGTAGATTTTAGCTTTATACACAACTGAAAAGCCTAAAGTTTTACTCCAATGCGAAGGTTGACCTATCGATGATTCATATTTAAATTCAAACGAAGAAATCAAACACCATGCGCCGAGGTATGGCTGAATACAGTACTTTTGTATGACTAAAAAGGAGGTGTTTCAAACGACATCACGTGACGACCATTAGCACGTGTTATGAACGCGCTCCGATCAAAACCAAATGTGATTTCGATCAACAGAGCCCTTTTGTATGAAGGAACTCACTTCTTTTACAGACACTCTTCAATGTAATAGTTCAATATGAAAATAAGACGAATTTATCGATCACCCCTCGTACATTAATAAAAAAATAAACCAATGGATAAATCCGCATTCCAAACACATTTTCCATAATTGTAGATGTTTTATTTAATGGAAAACAGAGCATTTGTTAAAGGACAGAAATAATTTTCAAAATAACTACAACAACACGTATATTTCTTATAATTATTTTAAGTACCAACGTTTCGGCATACGCCTTCTTCAGAGTACATAATAATGAAAACAAATAAACAAACGTGACGTCATTAACGTTACGTTAAAATAGCGGGAAAAAAAGGACAGAAAGTAATAGAAATGTAGTAATTTCGGCGACGAAAGTGACGTCATTTGCCAAAGATCTGCACAAAGGGGTTCTTACCCTAGACATAAGACTTTGCATCGTTTAATTCTACCTTTTTACCAACAACAAATGCATAGCTTAAATCTAGGTAATTAAAAGTTCACCTACGAATAACCTACGTGACAGGTTTAATAGCAAACACCATATGTCTTAATTTACGTAGATCTATGTCGTTTACCGTGCGCTGCTAGCCATCACACATGTTTTTTTTTTTTTTTTTTTATTTTGTTGTTGTTGTTATGTTTTTATGTTGAATCCATACGTATTTTTCGATTCCCAAATTTTTGCAAGTTTGTGCATATAAAATGTCTAATTATATGCATAAACTGTTCACACAAAACATTATATCCTCACTGATTCCTTAGCGTAATCCCGATATACTCTGAACAACCATCTTACACGTATCCATTAAAGGCAAATCGAAAGCGAAAGTACATTCATTGTGTAAACTGTTTACCTTACACTTTTTTCCGAGGGAGTAAACACGTTAAGTGTCCTTATCTAGCCAGGGGATTTAGTAAGAATTTAGATTTAGTCCTTCACAAAATGATCGATGTCGATTATTTGCATGGGGTTTAACGCAACTTTCAACATTATTTCAGTTTTATCGCAACGGCTGGTTGGCCTATCCATTGTTTTCCTGTTGTTTCTCACAACAGTACATCCACCACATTTCATCCGAGAAAACAGTCATTAATCCAACTTGAATGTGCTCCTATTTGAACATCCATAATTGGGAGATAAATAACTCCTGTGACAATGAATTATATCAATTTTACAATGAAAGGTGGGCAAGCCGCGTTTCGAATTCAACACCCAAATGCGTTACTTTTGAAATAGCCGTGCTCGGCTATACAGTGTTGATTTCGAAAAGTCAATATTGAAATTATTTGTACACGAACAATTAAATTGAAAACGTTAACCGACATAAGTAAAATGACGATCTTGTTGACGCGTAAAGTGTCGACCTTGATTATCTTAATTTTGAATGCTCATTCTCCTGATACATTGTATTATTCGAACTCCCTATTGACATGTATTGGATCAAATTTCGTGTTCGATTGTGTTTAACGAAATTTCTGGATGGTCTTTTTTATCACGTTGAGTGCAAAATGTAGGCACACGAAGCGCAAACGACCATCTCTGTCTACCCCTTTAACCATATCAAAACATATTTTAACTAGACCCTAATCCTACTTTTTAGGGGAGGGCAGTGATGTTATATTTATTAAGAAATCAAACCGTTCATCTTGACCCAACGGAATTGTTTCGAATACACTGTTTGAGTACGCCCTGAATTTGGAAATATAACATAGTCAAGCTGTAGCAGAAAGTCTTGGACGATTTTTAAATGTTTCCTATTAACTTCGGAGCGTTTTTGATAGATTTGATTAAGTATTTGGAATGAATGAATGGAGCGCTGAGTGAATGATTGAGAATGATTTTGATCGGAATGAGTGTAAATTTCACGATGTCTTTTAACTGTATGAAGTTTTTTATCGCCTGAATCTTGAAAGAACAATTACTTCAAAAAAAAAAGAATCCAAAATTTCTTGTTGTGTTACAAAGAACGACCTACTTTTTTTTTAAAGATATTTTTTATGAACCTTCTATCGTACCGCGAAAGTTAAAAGTAATGTCAATACTATTTGTAGACTTTATTGCGACTTTTTAAGAAAGACTTATTTTCCCGTTTTTTCCCAAATAATTGAGCCATTATTTCTTTACGATTCCGCCATATTCCTCTTTAAACATTCTTTGAAAGTGCCAGGAAAAATTAACAAGAGGCCATAGAGGACCTGTTTCGCTCAACTGACTTAACTAACGACAGACTTTCGCCCTGCCACACCCATATTTTGGGGTCAATCAAAATTTCTTGAACAATTTCATTAAAGAGCCACCAAAGGAACACCAATACCATGTTTCGTTATAATCTGACAAATGGTTTGGGAGGAGAAGGGTTTTTCAAACGAAAATAACGTGAAAAGATGCCCCGCCCTGCCACACCCATATTTGGGGGTCAATAAAAATTTCTTGAACAATTTAAGGAAAGGTTACCTGAGGAACAAGTTTCGTTGAAATCAGTCAAATTGTTTGGTTGGAGAAGGATGCTTTAAGATTTTAATGTGAAGAAAATGCCCTGCCAAATGCATGTTTGGGGGGGGGGCATTTTTTTTAAATAAGTACAGGGTTGTAATGGACTGGTCTAGCTATTGAAATTAGATATGTATGTTGTATGTGTCACATGTATAAAATATATTTACTCTATAACCAATTATCCAGTACTTGGTTAAATTTCGTATCGTCTATTGTTTTACATCTTTTTATTATAATGTCTTTCACACGAGTGATTGACATTTGAAGACAAACAAGAAAACACAACAAGGGTCATCCTAGGAACATCCATATCAAGTTTCATTGAAATCAGCTAAATGGTTTGGGAGAATATTTTTTTTAAAGAAAATTAACGTGAAAAGAATGCCCCGCCCTGCTAGGCCCATATTTGGGGGTCAATCAAGATTTCTTGAACATTTTAAGAAGAGAGTCACTTCAGTATTATTTCTACCAAGTTTCGTTTTAATCTACCAATTGGTTTGGAAGGGGAAGATGTTTAAGAAAAAGATTACACACGGACGGACTCACGGACGCATGACGGACACTTCCCCATGACAAATATACTTTAGGGTTTGATGAGTTAAATCAGAATTGAAAGTGAAAATCTACCGTTAACGAACTCAAAACACATGAATAATATTAAATGAGAAAAAATGAACCTAGGACCTAAATACATTCTAGGCTAGTAATGAATAATGTCGAAAATGATCAAAGATCTTTGAAATCTCCTTTTAGTCCCATTTCATACAGTGTTGGACTCAATGAAATTGTCTTTTTTAACTTGAAATTACAATTTTAAGATAATTAAATCGTTTTATCAAATATGAAACACATATTGATTACAGGTCGTTCTTTTGATATTTGTGATTGTTTTACTTATGCTGAATCTTTTTTATTTCTTTTGTAATCACACTAACGTTTCAAGAACGGTGCCTTCTAGAGGACAAATACATATAAAATCATAATGCTACAATAAGGTATTGAACAGCGCAAATCCATTTAAGCGTCAAATAGTTACTTTTATAATTATTCTTACTGGCCATCTAGTGATTTCACAACACACATATTTTAGCGAAAATGTCACAAAGTCTCAAGTCGTTAAACCGATAGACACTAGCTTTTATTCGGAATTTCTCTTGGCGGAGTTGTCTTTAAGCGATTCCATTGCAAAGATCCACGTTACAAAAAATAGTTATTCTACCGGGAGTAGTATAGATTCCTGTCTTTATATGCTTCAAGATACATCCAGCTCGAACTTTGTCTGAAAAATGATATTATAATTAACGTACAGTTAGTTACATCGTGAAATTGACATTCATCTCAATCATAACCATTCTAAATCGCTCACTCAACGCTCCAATCATTCATTCCAAACACTCACTCTAACCATTCAAAAACGCTCAACCTCATTGCAAAACATAGAACCAACAACGTCATTCAAAATAAATTTTGATAGAGAAAATCCCGATTTCTCTGACATAATTCAAATTGTTAGCGTCGCAAAGGTTTTTGAAAATATAGGGAGCTATCTATAGAACTTGCATGCTTATTTTATTAAAGGGAGGTAATCAATATTGCTAATTTTGTTCATCCTGAACAAAATTTGCAATACTGGATTACCTCTCATTAAATTCACTCAAAAGTCGCTCCACAAGTTCATTCAATTTCATTCCTAAATCATTCCAAAATCATTCAACTTGTCAATTTCACGACGTTTTTAACTGTATAATTAACGTACAAGATGTGTTAATATTCATGCGCTGTATAAATTTGTCCACAATTAAAAACGAGGTTCCAGATAATAAAAAAAAGCGATATTGATTACCTCCCTTTAATAGAAAACGCATTCAAGTTCTATACATAACTTACTGTTTCTTTAAAAACCTATGAGACGCTAACAATTTGAATGATGTCAGTGAAATTGTGATTTTTCTCCATCAATATTTATTTTGAATGACATTGTTCAATGGGTTTGAGCGTTTTGTTTGAGTGCGTGTTTGGAATGAATGAATGGGGCGCTTGGTGAGCCATTTACAATGGTTTTGAATGAGGTGAATGTCAATTTCACTATGTAAGTAACTGTATATGTTTGCAATATTTGTTTATAAAATGGGTTCTGATCATGTAAAAATAGTATCATAATATAAGCTACGTTGCAGGAATCAAATAACCCTGTTGGATATTTTTGATATTACACGGCTGTTATTATACTAGTGGAATAACTATTCAAATGAGCTTAGAGTGGATATCAACGTTGTAGTTTCGTGGTGAAAATGACGTAATAATGTATTTGCTGACGTCAATTCGCAAACGGCTTTAAGTGAGCTCATAAATATCTGGACTTTTTTTTAAATTATTAAAAAAGTCAGGTCATATCACCAATAAATTATCCAATTTGGCCACATTGCATACCGAATTCACTGAACTCGTAATTATGAATCAATTGAAAATTCGGCGTAGCTTCGTTTTCATTTGTTTATAGATGACTCATTTGATAATTTTGTTAATACATTACCACTCATTTAATATCCTCCATTTATAGCCTCCAATATATAAGTATGTAAGTTTTCAGGAGTGGTATCACGAGACTAATTATAACATAGAAAACATAAAACATGTAGTTTAAGCCACTCTAAAGATCTTCAACAATTTATTTAAAAAAAGTACGATCTTTTTAGCTCACCTGAGCACGAACTGCTCAATGTGAGCTATTGCGATCGTACAATGACCGGCGTCCGTCGTCAGTCGTCCGTCGTGCGACGTCCGTCGTCCACAATTTCTTTAAACATCTTCTCCTCCTAAACCGATGGGTCAATCTTGATAAAACTTGGCAGGGACTTTACTTGGGTCAAGCTGAACCAACGTTGTTCAAATAAATGAAATCGACCATTAACTTTCATTTTACAAAAAACGGTGAAAATAGGAAAATCTTTAAAAATCGTCTTCTCTGAAACCAGAAGGTAGACAGCTTTCATAGTTGACATGAAGCATCATCTAGTGGACCTCTGCCAAGTTTGATCATAAAAAGACACTGGTGTCATATTTGGGCTTTGCCCGGGCGCAACCCTTTATACATAGAATCAAAGAGCGAAAATCTTTAAAAAAATCTTCTTCTCTGAAACCAGGTGGTAGTCAGCTTTCAAATTTGGTATGTAGCATCATCTAGTGGACCTCTACCAAGTATGTTCATATCAAGACACTGGTGTCATGTTTGAGCTTTGCCCAGGCGCATCCCTTTTAGCTCTTCTGAGTACGAAGGGATAAAAGAAGGAAAATCTTCAAAAATCATCATCTCTTTAACCAGATGGCAGACAGCTTTCATATTTGGTATGTAGCATCACCTAGTGGACCTCTACCAAGTTTGTTCACAGCTTGTTCATAGCAAGACCCTCGGATTATATTTGGGCTCCAACCGGGTACAGCTTATCTGAGCACGATTGGTGAAAATATACTGAGTTCCATATGAAAGTGTGCACTTTCACTTTTAGTATTTTTCTTGATTCTTACAAAGTTGGGGAAAATTTATGGAGTAAATTTGATACCATACTTTAGTCAAGACCTTTTGAAATTAAAAGTCAAATCAGTTTTGGATAAAGTATCGCATGCTGCATACGCGCAGGCAAAACTTAAATTGTTGAGATTTGACCTTCTTATAACTTTTTCTTTGGTAAGAGCTATGTGTTGATGTTGCATTATACAGTTTTAGAAGCCATTTCCAAACAAGAGTTTTAATTTTCATGCAGACGTTACGTGTACACCAACGTTAGAAATTTATACGTTGCTAGGCCAGTAACTTGTCGTTGAAAGGTGCTATGGTGTACTATGAGATCTCGATTTGCTGAATAAAGGCCTTACAAAATGATGACATCGATTTCTATTGGAACGTGAATACTCAAACAATTTTAAGGACGTTCTAAATCAGGCAAGGTTCGATATTGTTCAACGTCGTTTATTGGTAGTCAAACCACGCTGTAGCATCATGCATAATTGTATTAAATATGTGATTTTATGCTCAAGAAAGCCACAAAGATTCAACTGAATGCATTTTCAGACAAATGCAAAATATGCAAAATCAAATGTCTCAATTTAGCAGAAAATCTTTGCTCTCCGCGCGAATTTTGTTTTCAAATATCGTTTGCACATACAATTTGGGATATTCATACGATGTTTAATGACGCTAGATTGTGAAAATTTGGAGATACATGTATTCATAATTTAAAAGTTCGAACTTTCTTTTGGAACTTAGTATAGGAAATCCTTCAATAATCTTCTTCTCTGAAACCAGAAGGCAGACAGCTTTCATATTTGGTATGTAGCATCAGTGGTCCTCTACAAAGTTTGTTCATGTCAAGACCCTGGTGCCATATAAGGCTTCATCCGGGTGCATCCCTTTTAATAAAGAATCGAAGAGCAAAAAGGCATATTTTTCTTGCTCTTGGCTGTAAACAATCGATGGTATTGATCTTATCTATAAATTATCTCCTTGCTGACATCTGCCTATTTAATTAATGTGATGTCCCAGGGCCAAAGAGACTCAGGTGAGCGATCTAGGACTATCATGGTCCTCTGGTGTTTTTTTTTTTTTTTTTTTTTTTTTTTTTTATTTTTTTTTATTTTTTCTTTTCTTTTTAATTTGGACCAAATATCATTACTAGAGTTGATATCTCTCAATATTTTTTAATCGCATTTTTTTAATGGATCGGCGACGTTATTACTTCTAAAACCATAAACATGGGTGTGTTCGTGTATGTGTGTATGTTATTCCTGCAAAATAATTACATTAGACTCTTTTTTTATTTCTTTCTATGAACTCGGATTGGAGCTTAGGAAATTAGATAAGTCAAATCGATTACGACCCTTCAAAATTGCCTTAAAACCAAACTAAATTACTAGACCCTTAACGTAAATTAGTATTTATCTGAAACAATGATTTTTATTCGTCTTAAAATACTTTTTATCATTATTGCAATAATAAATAATAATAATATTGATGATAATAATTACAAGAATTTCAGGTAGAATAGAAAAAAAATGATTTGCAATAGCTTAAGAAATACGTCACTATCTAGAAATTGTATATCTTTTTTTACATATGAGAGCATCATTGGCTCACATACTGCCTGACATATTGTTACACAAGATAAATTGAAGAACCAATGTTGAATATATCAATTAGCAATTCGAAAGCAAAAAACAACAACCAAGAAAGATTGACGCAAAGTTTAGCCTAGTTGCACTGAACTTAGGCTAACGCGTTTGCAACTTCGTTTAATTCACATACTCATGTTGAGCTACCCCTAGTTCTTTCGAGTCCTTTTTCTCACTCATACATACTTTTTTTCTTATCACTGACGCACACACACACACACGCATACATACACAAAAAAACACAACATTGTTCGCAAATTTGTATTAAAGGGCTAAGGAAAGGAGGCAGACGTATGGTTGTTGGTGTGTTTAGGGATTGCAGGGCTGATAACCATGTCGCCCTCAGTTAACTCGGGGTAGGCAATTTTTAATTTCTGTTAAAACCTGCCGAATGTACTTTGCTCTGTCCGTTACGCCTCTGGCTCACAATTGTGAGGTCCTGAGTCCAATCACCGGGTCGGCCATTGTTCATGCCACACTTGACAAAAGTCATTTAGAATCAAATCATTTATCTCCCACCAATTGGTGAGTGATAATCTTAACTGGGACGAGTATCTTGAGGCTCCAATGATAATTATGGTCGCATAGTAAAAACTACAGGAAACCATGGACAGCAGCACCATTCTTTTTATTATAACTACAAAGCGCTGAAAGCGACGCAAATTCCATACATACAAATAAACAATTTGGTTCGGAATAAATGGAAATTTCGGACGAGATGACGCAAGCCCCAAGTGACCTCATGTAGAGGCGTTTTTGTCATGGCGTACTTTATTTATAAATGTATTCAAGGAACGGTAACTGCCTCTGCTCAGACGTTCGTCACACACGGTACTTCTAAAGACGACCTTATGGGCATACACTTCGAGAGTCGATATCCAAAACATATTTCCTTAATGTTTGAAATCGTCCAAGGCTATGTCTTTTTACTATCAATAAAGCCTTTATTTTTCAGACATCCGGTCTTAATCCTTCTGTTTACAAATTCATTATGTTTGATCCTTGTATTATATACATACACCTGTGAATTCTATATCGTGTTTAGTGCCAAAGCAATCGCAATTAAATCGCGTAGCCTACATTTTTTGCCAAGTATGTTTAATCTTGAAATGACATATACCTGGATGAAAATGTCGTATATGGGCGTGTCCTTGCGGCTTGTGCTGGCGGGTGTCTTGCAAAATTCGAAAGTGTATTCGGCTGCAAATCATGGGGTTAGCAGGTCAACTGCATGCAATGATTTTTATGCAATTTTAGTCAATAAGTTGTTCAAAACGACCGACTTTCAAAAGGATGAGTCATGGTATTTAGGATTCAGGAACCCATTATTTTGGTCCTCCACTATGTTTGATTTTACTTAACTATTGTGAAGAAAGACGCCAAACGCATACAATTAGAAATTCTAAAACGTGTCTTAAATGATACCGTTGTTTGCGTTTCCAAAAGGTCTAAGATTACTTTCAAAATGTTTTGGTTTTCGCGGAAAAGGTCAAATTTCCTTGAGAAAACAATTTTGTACAGCAAGGAAATATGCTTACCACGAACCAAAGAGGTGCGTCAAATTTCCTTGAGAAAACAATTTTGTACAGCAATGAAATCTGCTTACCACGAACCAAAGAGGTGCGATTAATGAATTTGTCGTTACAACATGATGATTTAAACCGAAGGACAAATTCGCTCAAACCACTCAGAAAACATTTCAAGGTTTTATACATCAACTATATAATTAAATTAAAAGCGATCGGGCTGTGTAAACAGCTTAGCCATTTTTTGTTGCTTTTAAGAATTAGCGCCGGTTGTTTAGTTATATTTTCTTTAAGTAGGGTATTTGGTAATCAAAAAGCCTGTTACAAGTAACTAGGTTTAATCTATAATCTTATCAACATGAGTGTCATTTGACAAGGAAAAAAAAACTTTTCGAGTGTGAAAGATCCATTACTTACACAATTGCAGACGTAAGTATATTGCAAAAAACATTAACGAAATAAAAATATACATGTAAGTTGTTTTCATGCCAAATATTCTATGCTGTCTGACAAAAAAGTTATCTGCAACAATGATTTAGTGACATATTATGCTCTTTTAAATAAATCTAGATATTTTTCTTTTACTAACTAATGAGTAAAACATCCTTGACCTGGTTTAAACATGTCTTGAAAACTACCAACTCGTGTTCATAAGCTGTAAATTCAACGATAACGGGTTAAACGATTTTGACTGCTTCTTTGTAGTAAAAATACATACATGTAAACCGTAATTTGGGAAATTTTCGCGTCGTCTAATTTTCGCCACTTTTACATTGGCTGGTGGTTTTATTTTGGTGCATCTTATTTTCGCCACCTAGCAGAGATGGCGTAAATATATAATACATAGTTAGCGTATTATATGAAAACAAATATCTAACGAGGTTGGGAGAATTGAAAAATGTCGAGGCTCTGCCGAGGCAATTATCAATTCTCACAACCGAGTTTGTTATGTTTTTTTTTCATGCAATACACTAACTATGTATAATATTTATCTTATAACCTATATTTGTCTACTTTTTGTCGGTGTTTCTAACTGAATGAAAGTTTCTAAAAATAACCGCATTATATAATTGTTCTAAAAATAACCATGTGATATCATAAAGAATATCACATGGGTTGTTATCACACGGATATTTGTATAGTTATAAGATAAAAATACGCACTAGATTAACGATCTATTAACAAGTCGATTTTTGAAGAATTCACAGGGGATACAGTCAAACCTGTGTTAGCGGCCACCTGTATTCAGCAAGCAACCTGTCTAAAGCAAGCAGCCACTAAGTTCCCAAATGAACCAATTGCACTTAAATTGGCCTGTATTAAGCAAGCACCTGTCTTAAGCAAGCACTTTATGAATGTCCCTTTGGCACTTGCTTAAGACAGGTTTGACCGTACTTTCTTTGTTGTTCAAGCAGGAATGTAAGGGAAGTTACCGCATCTACTGTGTCTAGACCACCACATTTTCTCTTAAACATCGATTGATATATACGAGGTAAGACCAATGACAAACTAGAAATCAAAGTACTTTAAGTACTGAAAGCTAGCAAAACATGGATATTTTAGTAAAATTCCTTTTAAAACATTATCATGATACAAAATCAGCGTTTAAATAAAGCGAGGAGTTAAAAAACATTCTATCGAATGAGTTCTTATTTTGATATAGCTCAATCAAGTGACCGTACAATGTAGAGTGCAAAGTGAAAATTCTGGTCAAGCTAAGTCATTACTTTGTACACTTGTGACATTCTTGGACATCCACATTCCAATACGCTGTACAACCGAGAGTCTGAAGTATTTCTCATAAATCCCGATTTTTCTTTAAAAGAGGGGTCAAATTCCTTTTACTTTGATAATAATACAATTATGGATTCATATCCATAACGGTTATTGTCAATATTGTGATTGTCACCTCATAGAGACAGGAATATGTGAAATATGCGATTTAAAATTATGTGATCAGATGGTTAATTTTCCCATTTTTGCCACCTGGCAAGGGTATCGAAGTCCTCGAAAATAAGAATACGGCGAAAGAAAATCACGGTACCTCATAAGAAAATGTATTAATCATAATTAAAAGATAATTAGTTGAAATTAGCTGCAACATACTCGTACAAACGTTTCAAATTACAACATTAACAACTTATGTGTTTTTTTAAACCCTAATAAACTGTTTCTTTTTAAAAACATCCCGGATACAAGATTACTGCCAATATGTCTACTGATATCAAAGTTTTTGCAACCTATTTTTATTACAGCATTTCTTTCATTGACCAGCCTTTCTGTCAAAGGCTTGTCAAACACCACGCTTTCTGCGCTGAGAATATGCAAATTAAACAAGGATTGTTTCTTTAGAGATAAAGGTAGAATAATATTTTCAAAAATGTAAAACGGAATACCAGAAGGTGTATAATTAACAAGAGGACAATGATGGTCCTAGATCGCTCGCATGAGTCTCTTTGACCCCTGGACATCACATCAATTAAATAGGTAGATGTCAACAAGGAGGTAATTTCTAAATAAGATCAAAAGCATGGAATTTTTTCAGCAAAGAGTTGAAAGGATATGCCCTTACATAAACATATGGGCATGTAATTAACAAACTTCATGAAATACAATTACATGACACTATTATGAAATGTCCCTGCCTTAAGGTTACAGAGAACAAGTTTCCACGACAAGTTTTTGTCTTTTGTAAAATAGGGTTGGTTTATTCAGAGCCCAAATATTACCATAGAGGCATGTCATGAAAACATTGGTAGAAGTCCGCTATATAATATTACAAACGAAATATGGAAGATATATGTCTTTTTGATTTCAGAGAAGAAGAGTTTTGAAGCTTTTCGCTCTTTTTTCTATGTAATGAAGGGTGCTTTCGGGCGGAGCACAAATATGACCCCAGGGGCTTGATATGAACAAACTTCGTAGAGGTCCATTAGATTATGCTTCATACCAAATATGAATGTAGTCTGCCGGCTGGTTTCAGAGAAGAAGATCTTAGATGATTTTTGCTTTTTGATTCGATGTAAAAAGGGTTGCGCCCGCGTGGAGCCAAAATATGACCCCCAGGGTCTTGATATTAACAAACTTGGTAGAGGCCCACTAGATGACGCTACATACCAAATTTGATAGCTATCTGCCTTCTGGTTTCAGAGGAGATCTTTGAAGACTTACCTAAATTTACCTTTTTTGTTAAGGGTTAAGGGAGAGTTAAGGATGGATTACATTTATTTGAACAATTTAGGTACAGCTTGACCCAAGGATCATCCCTGCCAAGTTTCATCAAAATTGGCCAACCGCTTTAGGAGGAGAAGATGTGGACGACGCAGACAACACGACGCACGGCGCACGACTGACAACGAACATTGCTCAAAGAACATTTAGCTCAGGTGAGCTTAAAATAAATAACGCGACAAATATACTGCATCGTGCTTAAGGGCCAACAAAGTAATTGCAAAAGTTTGAAGGTATTTACGAAATATTCTCTACGTATATCAAACAAAAAAGTATCCTAAAAGTATAAAAGAAGAGCTATGTTGTATTCGACTTTCGACGAAATGAAATAACCATGTTGAATATTTTAAAATAACACGTTTGTTATAACACTAGTGGTGTGATTATGCAGATAAATTTAGAGCGTACAGTAACATTATTTTGAAAAAGTGTAAATGACGTCACAATGGATTTGATGACGTCATTTTGTAACCGGCGTTGTGAATCACGCACTTTTTTTTTTAGAGTTTTGTGAATATTTCATATAACGTCTTATTTTATTATAAAAAAGATCTAAGTTATCTTGATAAAATAGCGTATTTATCAAGCATAAAAACTTGGCGAAATGTCTTTTAATGTATAAAGAAGATTCGTTTAATTGTGAATTTATTGATCCCTCATTCAAAATGTCTGTATATCAATTTCTGAGGTACTTAACAGGTCCATATAACAAATAGTCTCGTCTCATTCAACTTTTATACCGTGTTTGAGATACATTTACAAACTTACATAATTTCTTTGTCCAGACACAAGTGCCTTTACATTGAACTATATTCACACGACCATTTGTTGTGTCGTAACACAGGAGAGCATATATGTCTGAAAATATACATGAAATAATGAGTGAATTTTGTCTTACACGCTAACTGATATGCTTTGGAAAAGGAGTTCACATAGACCTAAAAAAGTGACAATTCATTCTGCCATGACTTATTTGATGTAAACATACCACATCAAAAGATACCTTAATCTTATTCAGGGTTAACTCGAAAGCATTAAACCGCATAATATGTCTTTAGATAAGAAAACGATCATAAATAACTTTATCAGAGATAAAACGCATAAACCAAATGATCAAGCTGTATATACACTGACTTTTGGACGAATTCTCCACAATATACATCTATATCAACGAGGCAGTACACAATTAACCTTCTACTGGAATCTCATTAACACATTTCTATTTAGATATCGCCTATCAGCCTCGGGACTTCATGAAAATTTTGACAGAATCAGTGAAACCGTGGAATTCCTCTTTGACAGTTGCCTGGCCCTTATAAATCAAAGTATCGACCGACCGGTTATCTTTTCTTTTTTCAATCCAAATCATAGTCTTTATTCTAGGATAACTCGATAACTTCAGCCAATCTTATCTGTAGAGACAATATTAGGTTCTTCCGCAAAAAGAATTTGTCATCAAATACATAAATCGTACGGTTTTTCTATACCCTTGTATATTTGTTTATTTTTTAAAGCGCAACATATGTCGTTTATATGTACTTTGGTATTTTCTTCGTTTAATTAAGTCGGGTAATATGCGTTTAAATCAACACCTCGTATGATACTTTGATGTTTACCTAAACTATTTTCCCTGCTTAACACTTCAACTCACCGGACTATATGTAACACAATTGTCATAAGTCAACATACAGTATTTATTCCATCGCGTTTTATTTGCTTTGCTGCAAAGAATAAACCTTTACAATGTCGAAAGACCCATTCCTATACGTTCATTTATATGCAGAGAAAAATAGCGAATCTTAAACGATCAAAATTCATTTTGATGGTCGATAAATAGATAATAATGTGTTAGTGTCTAAAATTAACAATGTTATCTGGTCACGGCTGGGAGAAGTTATCATAACGAGACTTTTCCGAGTCATGATAATTTCTCACAGCCGAGACCTGATAAGATTGATATTTTAAGACACAAACATGCTATTCTATTTATCATGCAATCATTTTTCATGGCTTAAGTATGATTCACCATTGAAAATCAAAGAAATTCAAGTGAAAGTGTATGCAAATTGTTTCTAAAAATAGACTGCCTGATTTCATGTTATGTTATCAAACAGGTGATATCAGGTCAATACAGACTTCATTGCATGATGAAATATATCCACACGGCCCGTATCGTCTAGGACTACCTTAATGAGTAGGGTATTGCACGTTTGGAATTGATGACTCGCTCTCCGGTCTTAAAATCCTATTAAACACATGTTGAATTAGCTTAAGATCTCGGTTCGCCAGGTCCAACTAACAACCCTGCAGGAGTTGTGCAAATCTAATGGAAGAATTGGCCGTGATTTCTCAAGGGAGTGATCCAGAACATTATCAGGATTATGCAGAGACGCTGTCAAGTTAATTTTGACAGTTACAGCTATTATACATTGTATCAAATAATTGATGGAACCCCCCTTTTTTGTAAATTTGATTTTTTATTTTTTCAGAAATTTACAGGAACACCATATTTGGTCTACGATACAAGTCTTATGCCATAATGGATCATGTGACGTCATTTTTCAAACGGCGTTATAAGCTTCGCGGAATAACATGATTTGATAAATATCTTAATGTTCTCGTTTTATCGCTCGAATTCCGGTCACATTATAAACAGAATATCAAATTTGTGCTCATCAAATACCGAATTTATTAAACTCGGCAAAGCCTCGTTTTGACTGTTTATAAATGACTCGTTTAATAAATTGGGTATTCAATGACCACTCATTCAATATCCTCTACTTATTTCGTTTCACTCGAAGTCATCCTGATGCTCGTGAACCAATGTTAATCTTAAAAAATGTTAAAAAACGCGATTTCATGGTTGCCCGCTTTGATTTCTGATTACGTAGAAGCTCCGAGAGTATCCTATTTACGACACATTACTGCTATTACCAGCGCGTTCTTAGACGTTATTACAAAGGTTCAGCCTAAATAACCAAATAGCCTGGTCCTTACAGGCGCTTTGTGTTGTTTTCCTAGTTATTGTCGGACAAAAATTGGCCGCAAAAGATCAGAGGTCTAAAAATTAGTTTACGTATAAAAAACAAAATACAAATTCAACAAAATAAGTGTTAAGAAGGAAAACGAAGCTATAAAAGCATTTACCTTTAAACAGCAAAGAAACAAGTACCAAAACTAAATATCTGGTAAGAATATGCAGCTTCATATTAGAACCGTGTGTTAACTTTCGTCTTTACACGTTGGTGATGTGGTAACATGTGCAATTGACCGACTTATTTCTTGCATATGACTTAGTTGATATGCTAGGGTAAAAAAATCAGAACAGAGTCTGACTTTTAGCTGCCGAGTCAAGTGAGCTCAGTCAGTAACTTGTTGAGGATTTAAGTATGGGATCGCAAACTCGACCCCTTGTTTGGAAATTTAAGGCAGAGTTCCTACCAGTCGTAGACTGGTCTCACATTCAAGTATAGAATATCATATTCTAGGATATTTTGATAGTCAATATTGGAACCCGTCTAAAGCTGTTACATTGCAGCCCGCTGTCTGAGAAATACCCGGAACCAGAAATAAATTGGCCTAGTGGTACAAAAGTCAGTGGCACCAAGTGACGAATGATTGAAATAATCCTGATTTGGATGTGCTTCTATTGGCTTGTTAAACTTTTGGGGTCGTATAGGTAGGGTAAACGACGGAATTTTTTGGTATGGAAACAAGCTGAAATCAAAGCACTGAAAGTACTGATGGTGAACGAACCTGATGGCATTCTAGAATTATATATTGATTTCAATAAGAAAAGAGAAACTATGAATGTAAAAATTATTTAAAAAAAGGGGGGGGGATTGTCTTGACAAAATTTCCGTTATTCAGAAATTTCAATGCAAATTCAAAGAAAGGGAAAGATGGGGAAAATCCTGTTAGAAAAATATTCGTTGGAATATGAGTTGTTACTCTGTGAAAATTTCTTTTACACACTTGAAATAGGTACATTTATTAATTAAACATAAATGGAGAGAACGATTTAATCCTATCTAAAACTGTCTTCAACCTATATCCAATGGTGTTTGTTTTTACAAAAGTAATTATTATCATGTTTAAGCTTATTTCAAGTAAATTTGTTATATTTGTTTTAACTTTTTTTTATCTATCTTTGTTTCTTCTCAGAGGATGAAAATGTCTTTGAGTACCAACAAAAGAAACACCTATGAATATCAGTCAGTCCTGAACTGTACTCATTGTTTAAAGTTATGATTTGTTAACTTATTAATAGTATTTTGAACCATAACCTGAGAGATTGATTTTGATCATATCTGAAGCCAAAACCACTTCCGTGGTTGACACTTATGTCGTTATTCAATTTTATAACACTGCAGGATGAGAAATATTTAGGTATAGGTTAAAGTGTGTATTTCCGTTTATTTATCGTCTCTACCGTAGCATATGCCCATATGAGCGACGCCCCCAGAAGACGGTTAGTTGTTACGGGGGATAGTGCAAGGATACATGACGAATCTACTGCTGAGATCCGCCATGGTTCATTAACGTGCTCGGTGTAAAGCACCGTCTCACGGGGCCTCGGTTTAACGTCTCATCCGAAAGACAAGTAGTTTTTGTTAGTGTACCAGCCCGGGAACCGAACCCACGCGGTCGAACTTCAATGGTTTTGAAGTCCGGTGCTCTACCAACTGAGCTAATTGTGCTGGTCGTATAGGTTAAAGTGTGTGTTTGTAGGATTTAGGTCCCTCCGTGCTCTAGGCATATATGGTAAGGACCATGAGAGAGAAAGAAGCGGATACGAGGAGATCCGGGTTCATACGCCCCTAGCTCTTCTACGAAAAGACCTCCTTGGTTCTTTATTGTGCCCAGTGTAAAGCACTGATACTCGCGAAGCTACCTCTGGGTTTCTTACCAGTTCACTTCTAGTTTAAAATTCCTGCCTGGGTTGGGATTCGAGCATAGGTTAAAGGAGGTCTAGTGCCTTATTAGTATAATTCATAGATAATTTCTGTTTAAGGTTTAGAAATTAAAGTATAACTTTTTATATTAAATAATTGCTTCATAGTAAATTGCATACTTACAGTCTTCATAAATATTATTTTGGTAACGTAATTTCTACTTCAAAAGCGAATAAGAATCTTATTTAAGAAGTTTACTTTTTTAAAGGGAGGTAATAATTGCATGAACAAATAGTTTAAGTATAATACCCTGTTTTTTTTCCTCCCGACTTTCCTTCCAATAAGAATTGAGAATCCTTACAATTGTCGGTTTATTTTTTGCACGAGAACCTATTGTTTACATTTAAGAGTTTGGATGCTTGTAAAATCACTCACTATAGATATCTTATTACAGTATTGCGGCTGATATTAGACTTTTCTTCTAGGAGCTAGTTTTTTCTTAAACTGTAGTTAACCAATTCTAAACGTATTTTGGAAAGGATGGAACCAGTTTTTATCCATCGATTAAGATTTTTATGATTTCTGTAAAAAACGCAATGACTTTTCCGAATAATTTAACAACTAAACCCGCCTGTCGAATTGTAAACAAGTGCATGACGGATCTGGTCCCCCCTTGACCACGGCAATATATACTCGTCAATTGGAGTGGTATCTAGGGTTGAATATTTAGCTATCATTTATTTAATTTTCAAATAGAATTTTGAATTGATATGGTCTTACAGATTGAAATGAAACACGAATGCCCCCGGAACAGCATTTTTTAAAGTTTGACCTTGACAGATGACCTTGACCTTGTCACATGACCTTGACTTTGGTGTACAGCTTTGTATGTCAAATACTTTTGGAGAAAAGGCAAAAGTTAAGTTTTCGGGTTAAGTTTTCGGACAGACGGACGGACAGACGGACGGACGGACAGACAGACGGACGGATAGACAGACAGACGGACATGAGTAAAACAATATGCCCCCGATCTCTCGATACGGGGGCATAAAAATGCAAAGTAGAATGGCCCCAATGAAATATCTCCCGTGCCTGTCGCATTTGGTATTCGGCAATATTCGCTTCTGAGATAGACGAATACGAAAGGTTTTCGCTAGGAATAAGCCCTACTTCAGCCAACGCAATTTTACAGAAAAATCTTAATAGCGGCGTTCATCCCTATTCAAATAAAAGTTACAAGAAAGGTTGTACATGTAAAACACATGTCGAATCATTCTTAAAACCCGTCTCGAGACTGACTGTCGCTAGTTGAAAAGTTATGTAAAACCGCGTTCTAATGACACAAGGTGTCTTGATGTGTCATTCGTCTCAACTCGGCCGATTCCTGTAACCTACATTTAACTCGGAGCCGTCGGAGTTCGCCCGAGTATTGCCGAATGGAAGTTCAAGAGGACACGACCTAGATAAACACGTATTTCCGGCTAATTACTACAAGTTGCACCAGCGAAGGCTTGGGTCAAAAACATAGTATCTGACTCTTCGGTGTTTAGACACAAACTTTGTTTTTGCTTTAAACTCTCGACAAACTTACGCCGATCAAAAATTCCCTTGATAAACATTGCAAGATCATATTGTGTTTTTCAAGGCGAATTTTCATTATCTTCACTTGATAAAGAAAACTAGAAACACGCCATTAAAGAAATAAAAAGTGATTTTGCGGAGAAAAATGTTGAAAGATTCTAAATTGAATTTTAAGAGGCGCTACTTTATTTCAAATGTATTAACATCCAACAGGATTTTCCTGACATGGTATATAACACTGGTGAACGACGTTCGTTCACCAAAAACTGAATTACTCTTGGAAATGATGTTAAACTGGAAACAAACTTATATGTGTCAAGATAAATGACACAGTTGTGTTGGATTATCTTTTCTTAATTTTGATTCTTGAAAATCAACTTGCCAAAATGTAGATTTATTTTTTTCCTCTAGGTTGATATTCCGTATGCTCCTTCGAACGACCTGCTTTATTTTTTTAATTTTGTTGAAATTGATGTAAACTTTTTCCCTTGTCTGAAATCATGCCGTTTTTTTTTTTAAATATTCTTAGAGCTAAAAATGTAGATTTATACATTCATGAAAAGCTATGAAAAAAAAAAAAAATAAAAAAAAAAAAAACAAAAAAAAACAAGAGCCATGTTGGACATGGACATACCCCGCCAAGAAAGCTTGATAGTAAACTGAAGCCTAAAAGATAAAAGATTCTTTTGAACTGTCAAAGATTTGCCTCCTATAAAATCTAAATAATAAAGATAACAAAGGTCAATAACTCCAAAATAATGCAAGAAAGAGTTGTAGTTCAGGTGTTTTATACTTCTCCTCAATGAGATCTATCCACCCATAAAGATTCAAGTTGATAGCTATTATACTTTAGGAGATATGCTCCAGCCAAAATCCAAGTATCAAAGATAATAAAGGGCAATAACTTCAAAACTATGCAGGCAAAAGTTGTAGTTCTTGTACACTGCACTTCTCCTCTATGAGATCTATCCACCCATAAAGTTTCAAGTTGATAGTTATAATACTTTAGGAGATATGCTCCAGACATAATCTAAGTATCAAAAATAACAAAGGGCAATAACTCAAAAATTATGCAAGCAAGAGTTGTAGTTCTTGTGCACTGCACTTCTCCCCCATAAGATCTATCCACCCATAAAGTTTCAAGTTGATAGCTATTATACTAAGGTAACAAACATTTAGCCCCCTTGTTCCATGTTATATTTTTTTACGTTAATTTCAAATTTTTTATAGTAAAGGACATCTGATTTGCTACTCAAATATGAAATGTCACTAAATTCTGACTTTAGTCTAGATGAAATTTGGGAAAAACTGTTTTTTACCCTAAGTCCCCTTTAACCGTGACGAGGCCTCAAATCCAAAAACCCTCACAGATGCTTCATCACTATACCATAGGGAGTTCACATGGTAGGTTTAATTTGATTTGGCCCAAGGATTATGGAGAAAAAGTTGGGGACGGACGGACGGACGGATGGACGGACAGACGGACAGAATTACGGACGGACAGACGGACGGACGGACAGACGAAGCGGCGGCTATATGGTCTTCCTTCGGGAAGCATAAAAACCACACAAAACGTTATCATAGCAACACCCTTTTTTCTAATTTTACTTTTATCTTTGGGTTTAGCATTGAACCTCTGCCTTGCTTCGGTAGGCTTAATTATCAAATACTATGATTCTATAACAGGTTAAAGACAATGACTGATGGCTTATGTGTACCGATCTGTGAAGCTTTTGTACATTTCTGTTATCTCTATCTATTCTGCATTTTGATGAATGTAAAAGTTGTGGAAAATCAAGGATGAAAGAAATCTGCAAGTATCTAAGGTCAGGTTAGATTAAGAAGATACTTTTTGAATGGAGATAATAGAGAAGTGGTATTCTGCTTTTTATACACACATACGAGTGTAATTACGGATATGTTTTACTGGTAGGGCGTATTTCTTAACTGAACAAGATAGGGTTTCATTTAAGAGGTGAAGAGAGTGTATGTTGATTTCGGTGAAGTATGGAACATAAGACCAATCCCATTTTATTTATACGCGAATCGGATTCATTTATAAATAGTTTTATAGCTCAAATAAACCAAATACTATGTTCATATCTTAATGCTACACGGCTCAAACCCATCGTATGCGTTATGCTTGTTTTTTAAATTGTTTTCGCTTCTCTTATTCTATTTTATCTTTAATTAAGCTTCCGCAAAAGTAGCCATATAAGACATTTGTTCGCGTTTTCATACAGTGTGATAAGGTTTTTAGTTCATACCTTCGTAAAAGCAATAATATTTACTTCATCTCTTAAAAATTTGAATTATAAAGCAAAGATGTAAACATTTGTAAATGATAGATTATATGTCTGCAGGACAACTTTTGTGGATGCTTAAAAACGGAACGTACCAAAATTCATTTCGAAATAAAGCCAATCCCCGCGTTCACTAGCTATGCATCTGGGCTTCAAGTTTCCATCGGTTTCGTTGCCGTCTGATGTATCCGTATGTCCGTTTATGCAGCATCCCTGACCTCTTGTTATTCGATTCATTTAATAATTATTTAATCCTGATTTAATGTTAAATATTTCGGGTACCCATTTTTCGATCGACTGATGCACCCATCTATCCATACCCACATAGTCCCCAAATCTCACCAGGGTCATCCCAGACTCGGTTGAAACAGCTTGCTCCAATTAAATTAAACATTTCCAACATAAGAATATTCGAATGTTATTGACCACTGATAGTTCTTGAACTTTGTCTAATTATTTTATCACTACATAACCCTTCTCGACTTGAAATTTATAAAACATCGTTTTATTGTGTTCGCCGGCGACAATTCATTTATTCGTGATATTAAACAAAGTAATAATGTATTTTCTCTTTTCTCCTTAAGGGATTGTTGAATATGAATCAAAAAGCGGATTGTCCAAAAGACAAGGTCGTAGATGGTCTGTAATCCACTAGCTTGTCGACAATGAGGATATTTGTGGTTGTGCTATTCCTCATACATGTATCAGGGTACTCTCAATTATCAGGTATTTTATTATGATTTAGATCTTTATATGAGATACGACAAAGCCTTTGACCGAGGTCGATTGAGATGTATTTATAAAGACTAATTAGTAGTGTGCCCAACCATGACAAATACACCTTGAACATTATTAAGGGAAAATCGAATGTGCAAAAGTCTTGAGGTTTTTCATATCAATAATTTAACTGTTTCATTGGTGAAATTATTATGCATAAGCTTTGAAATCTCAGAATTTATTAAAACGTTTAAGGTTAAGTAGTGCTTTCTACACCAATCGGCCACGCAATCTTATCTTAAAAATCGCTGACAAGTAATTGGCAAACGCGGTTTTCGGCGAAGGGGATATGATAATGGTCTCAGTCCGTCATTCCGTCATTTCGTATACTTGTCCGCAGCATATCTCCTAAAATATTACAGCTATCAACTTGAAACTTTATATGTATATAGGTCTCAAGTTGGAGAAGTACAGTGCACAAGTACTACAACTCTTGCTTGTATAACCTTGGAATAATTGCCCTTTGTTATTTTAAATACTTACATTTTGTCCGCAGCATATCTCCTAAAGTATGAGAAACTATCACATTAAGACTTGATGGATGGATAGGTCTCCTGGAGGAGAAGTACATTGCACAAGAACTACAACTCTTGCTTACATTATCATCTAGTTATTGCCCTTTGTTATTTTAAACGCTTACTCTTTGTCCGGGACATATCTCTTTAAGTATAACAGTTATCAACTTTAAACTTCATGGGTAGATACATGTTGTTCTTATTGAAGAGAAAGAAGTGTAGTGCACAATTGCTATTACTTTTGTTCGCATAATTTTCCAGTTATTGCCTTTGTTATTTTACATGTAAAGACTTAGCTTTTGTAGGGGGCATATATCTTAAAGTACAAAAGAAAACATAATCTATAAGGCTTCAGTTTACTACCAAACTTTCATGGTGGGGGATGGCCATGTTTGGCATGGCTCTTGTTATATTTAGAAGTAAAATTGTATTATCGATTTTAGGGATTCGACATTTAAAGATTAGAACTTTGACCCATATTCTGTAATCAAGCTTTTATAGACTGTTTAAGATAATTTTATGGAAAAATTCACAAAAGTTAACAAATAAACGGCAATGCAAATAAGTCTTCTCGAGAATTCTAGTATTCTTAAGAGTTAAATGATAGATCATGATAGATCGATATTAATCTTCAGTCACTATTTGATTTTCAAAGGACAACAAATCTGAAAAAGCAGTAAATAGCCACATAGGTTCTGACTCTGTCATCGTCAGTTCTAGGTCAGTGCTCTTTTTAAAAAAAAATGATTCATATGCGTGTTTATATTATCCTGCACTTTCACCTTTTGGGTGCCGATTGAGGGGCGCCGTGCACAAGAAAAATAAATACATAAATAAATAAAACCAACAGCAGCGAATTTTACACTACCGAGCAATTACGATGTTAAGGTCAATGAAATGAAATATGAATACGAAGTACACCAAATGTATGGTACAATTAAAACGAGCCTAACAATTTCTTTCAACTAGACTGCCTTGCTTTATCAATGGGCATATATGCACAATACCATAAGTCGGTTTCGAATACAATTTGATCGCGAAATTGTAGAATATTAGTATTTTTGCATTTGCTTTGTAAGAAAAGATTAAATATTCAACGACAACATGTTTTGGTGATTAAGAATGCTTGGATTGTGTTCAAGCATTTAATTCAGTAGGTTTCTCGAATGACACAATGGTATTTCATCAAACATAGACTTGGAGAAAGCAGAAATATTCTTCAAGAAAGCAGAAAAATTCTTCAACAAAGTATTCACAATTGAGGACTTAAATAATGTACCACTTTTGAATGACAGAAGCAACGGAAAGTCTATATCGGAGATGGAAATAAATGAACTTTACGTACTGAAAATCCTAGAAAATTTGAACATATGTAAAGCCTGTGGTCCTGATTTATTACATCCCCGTGTTCTCAAAGAATTAAAAGATGTAATTTATATGCCTTTAACCATGATTTTCAAAAGGTCATACAATGATGAAGAATTACCTGCAGACTGGAAGACTGCTGATGTTAAAGCGCTTTTTAAAAAGGGAGACAGAACAAATCCGGGAAATTACCGACCAGTCAGTTTAACTTGTGTTCCATGTAAGATTATGGAGAAAATAGTACGAGACAAGATAGTGAAACATATGACAGAAAACAATTTATTTACAGACTCGCAATATGGGTTTATGTCTTTGAGGTCATGTGCATTACAACTTTTGGATGTAATGGAACAGTGGACAGAGTGGATTGATGAGGGAAAGATCATTGATTGTGAATATTTTGACTTTCGTAAGGCCTTTGAAACTGTTCCTCACGCTCGCCTTCTAACAAAGATGAAATCATATGGTATAAATGGGAAGCTTGAATCGTGGGTAGAGGCCTTCTTACATGATCGTAAACAAAGAGTAGTAGTGAATGTGGACACATCAGAATGGACAGAAGTTACAAGTGGTATACCGCAAGGGAGTGTTTTAGTCCCTACCCTTTTTCTTATCTACATCAATGACATTGAAGACTCAATTCATGGAACTTTCCGATTATTTGCCGACGATACAAAATTATATAGTCTAGCAAATGAAGATACCGACTTTGACACAATCCAATCCGATATTGACACTTTAAGCTCTTGGAGTGATACCTGGCTTCTAAGATTTAACGTCGATAAATGTACTACAATGCATTATGGGCATAACAACCTAGAACATTCGTATAAACTACACGAAAACGGAAATCTGAAGAATATTACCAATGATGAAACAGCTAGAGATCTTAAATTCAGACAGCATATTAATAATTGTATAAACAAAGGAAATAGAATTACAGGATTAGTAAAAAGAACTTTTCTAAGACACCAAGAACATTTAGAAAGACATTGATTCGACCTAATTTAGAATTTTGTAACATAATATGGCATCCTCGCTTTAAAAAGGACATTGATTCCCTGGAAAGAGTATAAAAACGTGCTACGAAACTTGTCAGCTCAGTTCGTGACTCACCTTATAGTGAAAGGCTCCGTATATTGAAAGTTCCAACCCTTGCATATCGTAGATTTTGTGGCGACATGATAGCAGTCTACAAATTACTTCACATGAAAGAGGATATCAACTTCACTAGGTTTTTTGAATTGTGTGACAACTCCATAACAAGAGGGCACCAGTTAAAAATAAAGACAAAGAGTTGTAGAAAGGACATCCGGAAATCATTCTTCTCAGTGAGGGTTGTCAGTGAATGGAACTTACTACCAGATTTCATAATAGATGCACCATCTGTGAATGCTTTTAAAAACCGCCTGGACAAGTATATGGGAAATGCGCAATTTACTACCCTACCGGATAAGAACTGGGTTTATAATCATGAGGGGGTTATAGAAGACGATGATGTCTTACTACCCTAAACTACAGATGTAAGATGTACGATGTAAGATACCATAATCGTTATACAACAGTTTATTTTAAAATACCAAACGCTTTTTAACTAGGTTATGTTATTAATTCGTATCTTATATAAGCAATTCTTTATATTGGTTGAATAGCGGAATGTGGCAGATCAAATGTTGGAATGTAGGTCCAAACTCTTTTCAAATCAGATCGTTAAAGTTCCCTATTTAGTCTGCCTCCCTTAAATCCTACGATGACTTCTGATGGCATTTTTTGTTAATGCTCGGCATCCATGCTAGAATTGTTACTTAGACTATTACAAACAAGATAGGGGTGGATGCCCAGCGTGACTTTTCGATTTAAGGTCACATTGAGGTCAAAGGTCAATGAGTGCAAAAATCAAGAAAAATTAGCTTGTAGCTAAAGCAAAACTATTTTGGTCAACACAAAATGAAGGCAAAGGGAACGAAATCAAATAAATTGAATCAGAATTTGTCAGAGTCTCACCCCAGAGCCTATCATGTCATTTTTAAACAGTATTTTACCATATTTATGCTAAAAAATGCTGAGGCCAAAAAGAAAATAAAGCACAATACTTAACGAAATTTTGAATGAAATTTAGTTAAAGGTTTATTATTACATACATATAATCCAAGGCATTCTTGTAACCAAAGGTAGACATGCTAGAAATATTCTAGACTAATTCAAACAATGTTCATATGCATGCTTAGTGTCTGTTTCGAATTTCAGGTCAGAATGAGGCCATAGGTTAAATACGTTCAAATGTGGGAAACTGGCAAATGCGTACAAGTGATGCACATTGTACATTATTATTTATCTTTAAAATTATTATTATACAATAGGAATAAAATCAAATGCAAATAAGTAAAAATGAAACCAAAGCTTACTTCAGCCTTTCAGTTGATATCTACAAGTAAAACTTTACCATATTTCTGCTAAAAGGCGGCCCGCCGCAATGCAAAACATAGAAATAACACAATACTGTGACTAAACATGATGGAACGCAATGCTTTATATAATTGTCATATACATGTTTTTCAGGACATTTCTAAGGCTCAAAAAATTTCTGATATACAACTTCTATTACCACATACCTTCTAATAAATGTCCATATGTGACTACTTTCCGAAACATGTTTGTATCCTTTTAAAAGTGTCCGCAGGTCGGTCAGTGGAAATAGCACAGATTCGGTGTACTTGATAGCCTCCAAGGCTTTATCAAGTCCTACAGGATTAGCACATCCTGCTGCATCGCATGCACATTCAATCATGCAGATCTTACCAACCTTAAAACACTACTTCATCCTTATCTGTTTGGTAAAACATGAACTTTTCCAGTCTACTGAAGCGACTGGTCGTCACCCTAATCGAGAGACTGGTTCAGTTACTTTTGTTTTAGAAACTATTTATCCTCTGCTTTTTAGCTCAAATCTTTGTAGAATATGGGGGCTATTTCGGTCACTCGGGCGTCGATGTAATGCTTTGGTTAAGTTTTATGTGCAATTGTGTCAAATCTCTGTTTCTACTAAAGCTATTGCTTTGAAACTTTGCATATGCTTCTGTGACCTTAATACCAGACTCAAGACAAATATTCATTACTCTGATATTGAATTTTGTGGAATTTCAACCCCCTACTAGACTAAGAAATCTTGGTTAAGTTTTTACGTGCAACTGATTTATATTTGCAATATCTCTGTTTCTACTAAAGCTACTTCTTGAAACCTTGCACACGGTTCTTTTAGCCCAATACCAACAGTCCCTAGACAAAGATGCATTACTCTAAGATTGAATTAAGTGAAATTTTAACCCCTTTCAGACTTAGAAATTCTTGGTTACGTTTTTACGTGCAACTATTGTTTCTCAGTTATACCTCTTTTCTATTTATCCTTTTACCTGCAAACTTTGCAAATGCTTCTGTGACCATAAGATCATTTTCCAAACAAAGATATATAACTCTGGTGTCTTATTTAGTGGATTAATAACCCTTAGCGGCCTTTTAAATTCTTGGTTAAGTTTTAACATGCAACTGATTTATATTTGTAATATCTCTGCTTCTACTAAAGCCATTGCTTGGAAACTTTGCACATGCTTAAATGATCATAATATCATCCTTAAGATAAAGATTCGTTTCTCTGATTTGAATTTAAAGGAATTTTAACCCTTTTTTTGAACTTAGAAATTCATGGTTAAGTTTTTATGTGCAATTGATGTTTATACATGTATATAGTACCTCTGTTCCTACTAAAGCCTAGCTTGGAAACATTGTAAATGTTTCTATAATCATAATATCAGCCTCTAGACAAAGATTTATTTCTTTGATGTTAAATTTAGTAGAACCTTTTTGGACTTCGAAATTCTTTGATAAGTTTTATGTACAACGTTTGTGTATCAGTTATATCTCTGTTTTTTTTTTTTTTTTTTTCTTAAGCTATTGCTTGGAAACTTTACACATGCTTCTTTGACCATCATATCATCCTCCAGACAAAGATTGATTACTCTAACTTTCATTCAATGGAATTTTTAAAGTCGATAATGATTTGCTGTTACTATCCAGCACTAGGAATAGTAGAGCTTTGCTGTCCTCCGACAGCTCTTGTTTCTGCAACCTTTGAATGTGCATCTCGGATTTTAATGAGCTTTAACAAGACTTATGCAATTGTATCTCTAAGGATGCCCACTCAGTGTCACTCAATGAGTCTATCCTATCTAACATGTCAATACTGGCAACATCTCTGAACAGTCTCTGCTTTCACATACACTCTCCCACTTTCTTTTTCTCGTCATCGCTAATAACCTTATCTGATCTAGCCTAGATGCCTGGTATATAATGCAAAAATCAGAAGAGCGATTCAACACATCAGATTTTCTTTTCATTCCAGTAACTGGAAAACGTCCATAATTGGTGTAACTTAAATTCTGAATCTTAAATGAAAGATTTATAATCAAAACAATCAAAGATTGATCTCACTGAACATTAGCTACAGTAAATAACATCGTGAAATTGACACTCATTCATTCATTCATTAATTCATTCATTCAATTATTCATTCATTCACTCATTCCAAACACCCACTGTAACCATTCAAAACGCTCCAAAATTACTTAAATTGATAAGATTAGCAATTACATTAAAAATAAAAATTGGTAAATAAATTCCATGTTTTCACAAGCATAATTGAATTTCGAAAGCATATGTTAGGTTCGAAAAGACATAGAAAGCTATTCATATAATCTGTATGCATATTTTATAAAAAAGAGGTAATATGATTGCTAATTTTGTTCATTCTGAACAAAATTATTGATATCGGATTACCTCGCTTTGGTTTCACTCAAAACTCTCCCCACACTCTCGTTCAATTTTATTTTAAAATCAATCCAAAATCATTCATTTAGTCAATTTCAAGATGTTCTTAACTGTACTAACTAGCATAAAATCAGCAGGATACATTGACAAATTGTATAATCAAGTCTCAGGAACACATTTCACAAGAAAAACATAATTGTTTGTAACATATTTATCACCTTATCAGAATATAAAAAATCTTTTGACTTCAAGAAAGTGAGATGGTTTGTTTTGTAGAATGAATGCACGTCACCTAGCGTCCGAAACAAATATATTCAATTTATCGTTTTGTAGTGCTGTATTTACTACAGTGGCTAGCAGTATGCACAGGGTAATTAAAATGGTGTTATTAGCCTATTACAAACCTTTTGAACACAAATCTAGAACTCTTCTTAATATTAAAAGAATTCAAAACCAATCTGCAATTTTTTTAGAGATTAACCGCAATGTTAAATACTAAGCAAGTTCAATCAATTCCATTAGCTCATGGAACCTCAATGTTAAGTACTAAGCAAGTTCAACCGATTCCATTAGTCTATGGAACCGCAATAATAAGTACTAAGCAAGTTCAACCGATTCCATTAGCCTATGGTCGGAGTACCAGCCTTAATTTTTGTTGATAAAAACAAAATACTATCCAAAAATACCCAGACCCTTACACAACGTAGAGGACACACTCACAAATGAAGAAATACATATGACTGAGGCATCATGGCAAATGCCGTTGAAAAAAAAAGACTGAAAAATGTCCAAATATTCAGATATTAGCCGTTTTTTGCTTCGGAAAGTATATTTTCTATCCCATAATAGTCAAAATATTCACAAAAAGTCATCTTTTCTTCAAAATAATGTCTCTGATACAGTTTTCAAAAAAAAAAAAAAAAAAAAAAAATAGCACAAATAGAATTAATAATACATCGTGTATAGCAATTAAAAATATCACAATGAGGAATTTAATATGAAAGTGCACCTGTTTGACCTTTGACCTTGCTCTGACCTTAATTCGAAGTTTCAGACTGGGCATCCACCCTGGGAGGTTTTGACATACCTCAAAGAATATTACTAGCATGGATGCCGAGCATTAACAAAGAATGCCACCAAAACAAATTTCTAGAGCCCGTATGAATTATAGTCGGTAAACTAATTGAAGAGACTTTGTGTTTCGTTCAATTTGGTCTGACATGAAACACACATTGGCGATCAATGAAAAAGATATAGCAAATGCCTTACAGATAATTCTATTTGTTCAATGTAAACAAGAGAAAAAATAATCTTGATCTTCAGATTCATATAAATATGCACAAGTCTAAATATTCTTGTCGAGGGAAATTTAATTTGGACCAATTTTATTAATTACTTTTATTACTTTTTTTATATTTTTAATGACATGAATTTTCATTTAAATCATATTTGAGCCTGTGCGTGAGATTTCCAACAATTTCTAATATGCGCAAGGCAAAGACTCTGATCAGTCTGTGCATCCGCACAGTCTGTCCAGAGTCTTTACTATGCGTTTAATAGATAGATAAGGTGGCAAAGTACCTATACCATCAGGAACCTTTACGTTTACAGTATGTGGCTGTGTGGACTGCTCAATGTTTACACCGCACGCACATTTCAAATTGTTGGAAATGTCGTGTACTGGCTCATTTCTTTTCAGAACGGGCCAGACTCTTATGCTGGAGAAACATGAAAGATGGTACGGGACTTTCTATCGTTTTCTGTGGTGGATCATGTGAGATTTTGACCACATATTGTAAGTTAAAGACACTAATTTCTCGTCATAAGAGTCTTGTTTTAAAAGTTTGAATAAAACCCAAAATGTTCACATTAAAATTACACACAAATAATGTTGCATATTTTTCTTTCTTTTTTTTAGGTCTTCATTAAGGCAGGCGACAACGGTTATTGAGCGATATATTTCATTATTTCATTAAACATTTTTTTTAAGAGTTAAAATTTGCACAGCTTTATATATAAAAAATACAATATAAAAAATGAACTGTTACCGTAGTAGTATCGTGAAATGTCGAGTAGCTGGGATTAAATAGAAATGTTACAATAAGAGGAAAAGATGGTTTGAGATCAACTCTTTGTCAAATATAAGCATAATAATGAGCCGGAATATATATAGAATATAATTTTATTGTTTAGAAATAGCACTGTTATCTGGTCGAGGTTTGAAAAAAAATGTTCCGAATCAAGATAATTTCTCGCAGCCGAGAACAGATAACATTGATAGAACAACACACAAATGTTTATGATTATATTTGTCATGCAATATTTTCCTCGCTGTTGTTAAATTCGTTAAACCTTTTAACTTCATAATTGAGAAAAAGTTGGTTCCGATCAAAATCAAGAATTACCAAATTGTTTCTTTAATGGGCTACCTGATCCCATTTTATATGGTCAGATAGGTAATATCAGATCAATTCTTACTCCATTGCATGATGAGAATTTATATATCTCTCAATGTTTTCTACGCCAGCCTTCTTCTTAAATCTTTTCATACTTCGCAGATGGAGTGACCATAAGGAGATGTAATAAAACGTTCCACAGAAGTGGCTGTTTTGTGTACATGGGTGGTATTGTGTCCTATTGTAACACTCTTCTGTGTAACCATTGACTGTATGGATAATTGGTATCAAATGATAAGTCATGAATTACCTCTTGTAGTGAATAAACAATCAGTCAACAGATCAAAATGCATAGTCTTGGACTATACTAAAGGAGTCATTTTAACAGACCAAACGATACATCACCGAGTATATCAAATATCAATTTGTAACCATTGTTTACCGGACCTAATTCTCGAATCATTTACATGTACAAACATATGAAAATACCCGAGGTTTTGTCTAGAATAGATGTAATGAGTTGTCATAAAATACATCATTTAAACTAGGTTTCGTCGACTTGTTTTTCCGTTTCAGATGACGGGAATAATGAAATCATTATTGTATGAACTCAAATTGGATATTCTTATTTTAATTTGACCCAAAGAAAAATCTCTGCAATCCACCGTTAACTTATTCCATGTAACGTTAAAATGGTGTCGTAATATTGAATTTGGATGTAAAATTACCGCCTTCATAATATTTGTAAAGATTTAGGAGGCTACTTTGCAAAAGCTAACAAAATAACATAAATTAGTAATATCTCACTAGTTAATAAATATTATCTACCTAACGTGCCGTTTTAAGCTATACTATCTATGCCAGGTAAATAATATGGCTTTATATCAATGTTTTAATTCTGGTCATGGCTCAACGGTCAGACATTCCTTTAAGACAATTTGGTATTTATATGCACGACACATTTTCGGCAGACAATATCGACGTCTGTATATATACTCTATCATTACGTTAGACATAGAAACTTATGGGGTGTAAATACGAAGACCGAGGATATTTAAGGTTGCTTCTGCATTTGACATTTGGTCGGACGTACTTCATGTATCATTTCACTTCAATTTTATAGGATTCAAATTCAAGCACGATTTTGGTCCTATCTACATTTTTTAATGAACCTATAAATATTCTGCTAGATGTACTGCTTCTCTGTGGAAATGTTTATCGTGTTTATCCAACGTTTTCAAGCCCTCATCAAGAACAGTTTTCACGGAGAACAGTCTATCACGGTCATCGTGGCCATTACGTCATATGGTACCTCTTCCTGTTGCCTAGCAACAAGGGTTCCATACAATGTATGAAGGATGGTGTCTGCCAAACAGTGAAGGAAATGTTACACTAAACAATTGTGGAACAATAATCTCATATATAAGAACTATGTAGTCATTATAGCACAAGTCTAACTTTTTATTTGGTGACCCACGTACAATTGTTTTTAGGGTCTTGTATGATTAAGCTTGAAGTCGCGTCACATTTGTTGCCTAGCAAAACAACAAACAGCCCTTTTTCGGAAAGCGCTCGCAGTGCGTTCGACAAAGACTGTTCTCCGTGAAAACTGTTCGTGATAGATGTCTCAATGTTTAAAAAAACATTCATATTACACTACCTGGTGGTGTTTTTTATCCAAATTTCACCGATACACGTTTTCTGGTATTATATCGAAGTGGTAGACAATGGTTCTATACTTTTCTAAAGAAATAACATCACATTTCATGACGAATACTTTCCTTTTATGTGACAACGTCGTTTTAAAAAATAGGAGGGTATATTGATGTACTTGTAAGTTTTGACAAAAGATCTTGTGTCTCTCTTGAGGAAACTAGATGGCATCTTTATCAAGAAAATTTTGTTCAAATTTTAAAATACAAATATTTTCTTTGAACAATTATGCCATCGAGATCAAAATCATGCGGAAAGAAGTTTTTTGCTAAGATCGAATTTTACCACTGAATAGTAAAAAATAATCAGTAGAAATATCAGTGTTAAAAGTCTTCTATTCCTGCAAATTCATTGCAAAACGGCGTTTCAATCTTTTTCAAATTTTCTGAAATTAAACATTTAAAAGACGTACTATTTCTGCTATTTTGATATTCATGTGGACATGGTTCTCGTCATGACGTCATTCTATTTTGACGTTATCAACTGGTTGATGTGAAAAATAAATGCAGGAGAAAATAATGTTCATGCATGTGAAATTTCATTTCAATATCTTCATCAGTTTTCGAGATTTACAACCAGTCTAACTATTTCTTGGACGGCCCCCGTAGATCCTTCTTCTTTATGAATTAACGGAATTCTGATATAAATAGACATTTGACAAGCTATCAGCCATTTTTTAATTCGCCATTTGTCAAAATGGCAGACTTATTGCGATTAGCTGGAAGGGTGTATAAAGTGATAGTGTACAGGGTGTTTGTATTCTGGTTTAGGCAAAGAGCTACTTTTTTTTGAATTTACTCTATCTCTTTGCACCGGACCCAATGACACCAAAAAGTAGTGCAGACAGTTTTAAAATAGCAGCTATTTTGTTTGTTTAATGTAATACTTTGACTTATATTTTTCCTTTTGAAGATAAACACAATCTTATGAAAACTTCATTATGGATATCTTGATGTCAAAAGTAAATTTGAGTTGCAAAATTAGTACGCCGAGGATTCTCCAAATATTATTGGTCAATTTACTCAATCCCCAGCACCCTTAGCAAGTGCTCTTTCATAAATATTAATGAGTTAGAAATTATGAATATTAATGGCCTTTTCATATATTGAAAAAGTAGTCCATTTCGTTTGCGTTCTTTTTCGACAAAAACTCCGAGTTCTAATATTTTTTCATCATTATCATATGTTTTTTTTGTGTTTTTTTTCTCGTAGTAATAAAAATAAACTGAAGAATTCGGTCGTTGTTCTTACTTTGAACTCGAAAATGCGCATGAATATGTGTTGAAAATGCTGATGTCATAGCGTGCCATTTCCGAAGCGAGGAGAACAGAATAACAAGCTGACAGGAAAATCATCGATCTTTGTATTGCACGTTTAATCACTAGGTGAGTAGACAAATTGTTTTGGCTCGTCCGTCTGTTTTTATTTATTCATCAATCAACGTTGAATTTAACTGAAAACATCCATCCACATCATTAATATAGCCTTTCAAAAACATCGTTCTAGCGATTATCAAGCCGTAGCCGTAGGCCGCCATATTGGAAAGATTGACGCCCCAGATTTATACATGTAAACAAAACTCTACCGCTTTGTATTTCACTTCCACACAAATATTCGTTCAATGTATTTGATGAATTAATTAGTGCGTGGGCAATTTTGATAGTGCTTGAGCCGAGGGCTTCCATTGTATTGACCTAATTTTATCTTGTAACCGCTTTTATGATACTACGATTTTGATAATCCAGTACACAACCTACACCATATCGGTTTACATTGAACCAGTCTAGTAAAGATATTGCTGATAAGCATTCAAGAGTGCTATTTGCGAACGGAATTAAATTCTGAACATCGATGTCAAATCAGTCATTTAGTTTTTACTTTCGTTTTGAACTGAAGTGATAAGCTCGTGTTTTTTTTAAAAAAAATACGATTATTCAGAGGGTTCATTTTGTAATTCAGCTGTTTTTATATCAGTAAGTGCTTGGGGGTAAACTCTTGTGATCTCTTATCATCTGTAAATAATACTGTCGGGTTATTCTTGTTTCAAAATCTGAGTTATTGATCACAAATAACCAAAGTTCCAAAATACCATGGTATCATCCTCATTGCAATTTTCAGGGCCTTCAGTCTTTTGATATTTGCTATGCTAGTCACTTCGTGATGTTGCTCGACGAGTATTGCAAGCGACTTGAGCAAGCACACCATTAAGGATAGGAAAGTTATGCTAGCACGACAAGACTCAATAGGTGCGGTAGCATTTATCTTTATTTACATCAAAACAGTGAAAAACTGAAAGTAGAAAAATTACACAATTTGTTCATCTGTTTACTAACACAGATCATAAACCAGTTTCAACTCTATTTCAATTACAAGTACAAAATGAAACTGATGCACCTATCCATAGCTTCCTAGTATGCTCACACTGGTATTATTTCTAACCAGACTCATAACCAGACTCAGTAGCTGATCATTACACTATACGTTGTCCCATAATTCGTCAATTGAATAGGCAACAAGTGATTAAGGTAGCAATACACCAAACTACCATTCCACATGAAGAATGAGCGTCAAGATGGAAACATCAAGGCAATAACTGCACAGAATGTTAGAAACAAGACGACCAGTCAAGCGAATAGTCACACAGAAGCGATACAACGTCAAAACGTGATGAATCTCAATTCGCGAAAACACATTGCGTAAATGTAACATACTCGCCAACGTCCAAAAACGACAAAATATCTCAAATATAAACAATCTATGCAATGCCTCGATAAAAGGTATTAAAATGAATATACTGGCATGTCGATACTAACCCTTTGATCTACCATGGCTTAGAAATTCGAAATATTTGGCTGATTCGACAAGCATGCTTGTTTCGGAAAACGTTTCAAAATAAAGTGGTCGCTTTAATACAAAAATAGACTGGAATAACTGGCCCACGTAAGGTCAGCTCGGCCCATTCAAAGAAATAAGACTAATCAAAGTACAACAGTACAAACTGGCGTTTAATAGAGCCAGATAGATTGTATTTTGTAACATGGTTACAGAACACTCCCCGTCTGGTTTTATAAAACCATACCTATCAAATTTAGAGTATCGACAAGTCAGTTTACAAAACAAGTTATTCAATTCACATACTCCGCGAAAAACTTATATTTTCCAGTATCAAGTAATGAGCCCTTCTTGGGAATCAAAATAGCATAAAATTAAAACATGTTCTACACAATCAAATTAGCACAACTTGAACATAAAGACAACTATCTTTATCTAGAACCCAAGCTTCATTCATGTCTGACAAGCTTATAATGTATTGAGTGGAAAACATATGAATTCTTAGGATGTGACTAGTAGGACCATTTCATTAACTGGGCGTTCATAAACAGTAGGCTTCCCACTTGAACCCAAAGTGCGAACTTTTGCTGTTCTCACAAGCTTATCCCCACTTACAGAAACACTTTCAATTAAACCCATTTGCCAGTCATTTCTAGCCACTTGCTTGTCTCTTAACAACACAACATCTCCAATCACTAATTCGCGTTGCACCGATGTCTATTTTCTACGGATCTGAAGTGTATGAAGAAACTCTGATCTCCATCTTTTCCAGAATGATTCAGCGAGTATTTGAACTCTTTTCCATTGCGCTTTATACAAGTCTTTAATGTCTGAAGGGATAACAACATCAACAATATTGTCACTTTTCTGGGTAAGTAGTAATCCTGGACTTAATGGCATTGGACAAGTGGAATCTGAAGACAATGGCACAAGTGGTCTTGAATTAATAATGGCGGATACCTCCGCTAAGAATGTCACTAAGACTTCATGAGTTAATCTACCACCCTGTAAGTCAAGTAATAAAGAGTCTAAAATTCTCCTAGTCACACCTATCATTCTTTCCCATACACCACCTCGATGTGATGCATGAGGCGGGTTAAGAATCCAAGTAGCTCCATCCTTGTCTATGTATCTATTAACACTATCCCTAAGCTTGATGCCTAAATCATCTAGTGCTCCTATGAAATTGGTTCCTTGGTCGGAACGGTATATTTTGGCCTTCCCACGAATACTTGTGAATCTCCTTAGAGCATTTATAAATGAAGATGAAGACATCTCTTCAATCACTTCTATGTGGACTGCGCGTGATGTCAAGCATGTTAATATGACTGCCCATCTCTTACTTGAAGCTTGACCGCCTCGGGTTCTTCTACTTACAATCTGCCATGGTCCAAAACAATCTAAGCCAACTGACGTAAATGGAGGTCCTGGAATAAGTCTATCTTCTGGTAAGTCCGCCATCTTTTGGTGACACAATTTTCCCCTTAGTTTACGACATTTCACACAGTTATGTATCACTGATCCAATGAGTCGTTTTACTCCCGTAATCCAAAACCCAGCATCACGTATGGCTCCTTCAGTTATATGTCGACCTTGGTGTTTTACTTGCTCATGATAATAGCAGACCAATAATCTGGAGACCGAGTGATTTCCTGGCATCAAAATAGGATTTTTCTCAATAATCTTTAAATCAGCGTTTTGCAGTCGACCTCCAACTCTGAATATGCCCTCTTTGTCAAGAAATGGGTTTAAACATGCAATATGACTATTCTTAGAAATTTGTGATCCTTTCTGCACTGAACTAATTTCCTGAGAATAGACTTCCTTTTGCACAACTGATATTATGAATTTTTGTGAAAATTCTTTCAAGTCTTGAATTGGTAAAGATTTTTGTATGCCATGAATTTTGTTATATTTAAGTATTAAAAATCTTTTTAACACCAAAACAGCGTTCACTAGTCGGTTCCAACGAGAAAACTTCTCAAATCCCTTGGTACTAATTGGAATCTCTTCTGAAGATATGCTTGTTTTCAGGCAAACAGGCCGAATTTCTGGATCTTCCTCAGGGATTTGAAGTTCAAAGTCATTTTCTTGGGTTGTACTTTCTTTCAATAAAAAGTCTGGCCCCTTAAGCCATGTACTATCCATAAGACTCCCAACAGGGGTGGGCCTTGTCCCGAAGTCCGCGGGGTTGTCCTTTGAAGGGACATAATTCCATTGGTTAGGCTTAGTAAACTTGAGAATCTTGTTCACTCTATTCTCAACATACACATAGAACCTTCGTACTCTATTGTTTAAATATCCTAAAACAACACGACTGTCAGTATAAAAGCACACACTATCAAGTGGAATATTCAGTTCTTCTGAAACGATAATAGCTAATTCTGTTGCCAGCCGCGCACAATTCCAACCTGGGAATAGTATGTCCGTGTTTGGGTGAAACTTTTGACTTTCCAAGAATGAAAGAAATGTTGACCTCCCCGCCAACATCTTCTGTTTTCAAGTACGCACATGATCCTATAGCTTGCTCTGACGCGTCACAGAAAACATGTACTTCTTGACGTAGCATCGCTTGTAAAGAACCATCCACGTATGGTCTAGGAATCTCCAACTGTTCTAGGTACTTGAGAGACTGGCACCATTGTAGCCATTTATCTTTGGTCTCGATGGGTAATGGTTCATCCCAATCTTGTGATCCGCACATGACGTCACGCATGATGATCCTTCCCTGGACTACAACAGGTGATAAAAATCCAAGTGGATCAAAAATACTGTTTATTGTAGACAGGACGCCTCTCCTTGTGCAAGGTTTTATTTCATTGGAGATTGAAAAAGTAAAACAGTCTGACTCCAAATTCCAATTCAATCCGAGACTTCTCTGTGTTGGAAGCTGTACATGTCCAATATCAAGATCCTTCAGATCCTTAGCAAGATCCTCCTTGGGAAAGGCATTCATCACTTCACGACTGTTGGACGATATCTTATGTAATCTGAGATTGCCTCCATCTGCGAGGGCTTGCTGAGCTCTTTTCAATAAATCTATAGCTTCAGTAGAACTAGGCAGTGAAGTGAGTCCATCGTCTACATAGAAATTCTTACACACAAATTCAGTCACATCTGTTCCATATACACTTTCTGCACATTTAGCACTTTGTCTGAGTCCATATGTAGCTATCGACGGTGACGGGCTGTTCCCGAACACATGAACACACATCCTATATTCGACTATGGGTAAATCAGGGTTGTTGTTCTGATACCAAAAGAATCTCAGAAAATCTCTGTCTTTCTCCTCCACATAGAATTGATAGAACATTTGCTCTATGTCCGCTGAAATTGCTATGGGTTCTTGTCTAAAGCGTATAAGTACTCCCAATAGACTGTTAGTTAGATCTGGTCCGGTCATTAAAACACCATTCAAGGAAAGGCCCATGTGCTTAGCAGACGAATCGAATACCACTCGGATCTGATTTGGTTTTTTCGGGTGGTATACGCCAAATATTGGAAGGTACCAACACTCTCTGTCCGATGTCAATGGAGGTGCTACTTCCGCGTGACCGTTGTCTATCATTTTCTGCATAAACTCTATAAACTGGCTTTGTTTGGTTGGATTCTTCTTAAGAGAAGTCACAAGAGTTCTTGTTCTATTTATAGCCACATTTCTGTTGTTCTTCAACCTGGGTCTATTTTGGTCAAACGGTAAAGGTGCTGTCCAGTAGCCTTCTGAATTCTTCTTGAACTGCTTTTCCATAATTTCCAAGAATTCTTTGTCTTCAATAGAAAAGCCTAACTTATCATCGTGCTTGGATGTCTGGAACACCGTTGATCCTATTTCATCTATACTGTGGGTATCTTTCATGTTTAGTCTACTCCGACATTCTGGGAAAAGTGACTTTGTACCATTTTCATGAATATATGTCTTCTTCACATTTATGGGTGGTTGGTGACTCTTACCAAGGCAAGTCTCCCCTATTACAACCCATCCCAGGTTTAATTTCTGTGCATATGGGGATCCTCTTGGACCAGTCCTTTGATCTAGAACAAAATGTGCCTCGGGTAAGTCTCTTCCAATCAAAAGCATTATCTCAGTAGAGTCATCTATAGGGGGAATGTACTTTGCAATTGTTGACAAGTGTCCATGTTGTCTCGCACATACCGCGGTTGGGATCTCTTCCCTCAGTGCAGGAATCTGATTGCACTCTGTCAGTGCTGGTAGGTTTAGGCTGTAAGAGTGATCTAGACTGGAAACAATAAATTCATCACCCATTGTCCTCTTACCACGAATACTGGTGACCCCTGAACACGATGACAAGGAATACGTTACCTCTTGATAGTCTCCATCAAAGGCATCAAAAAACTCTGACTTTGCAAGCGATCGGTTACTCTGATCGTCAATAAGAGCGTACAATCTTTTCTGTTTCTCAGGCTTTCCCTTCGGATAAACTGAAACCAAGACTATCTTTGCGCATGATTTTCCGAATGAATTTGATTTTCCACAGACACTAGTGCAAGCAGAATTAACATTTGTTTCATTGGAATGTTTAATGTCATCTTTTTTAAATGATGACTCCCCGCCATCAGTATGCAAAGCTGAACAGTGATAACTTTGACCACATATTTGGCATTTTGAATTTTCATTGCATGACTTGGCTGCATGATCACTTAATCCACATTTAAAGCATAAATTTTTGTCCCTGAAGAATCTTTTTCTTACATTAAAGGGTTTATTTTTAAATGCCTTACATTGATTAATAGTATGACCTTGTACATCATGAAATACACATGACTTAGTAATGTTTTGGTCTTCAGTACCTTTAGACCTTTGATTTTGACTAGCCACATCGGTTTTGAAAGATCTCACACTTGACTGCTTGTTTGTTGAATTAGGCTTACTATTCAAATTTTTTGCATTCTTTTGATCAGACTGATAAATGAAGCTTGGGTTGTTCATAACTGAGCTAATTTCACTGATAAACTCACAAAATACCGTGAAGGGCGGAAAACAGACCCTATTTTGCTTCATGTACTCACTTGCCTTATTGGTCCATTTACTTTGTAAATGATAGGGCAATTTCTGAACAATTGGGTTAACCCCAGTGGAGGAATTAAAATAACTCAAGACAGTACTAAAACTTTCATTTGACATAGCGGACTCAATTTCGCTGAGCAAGTCGCTCAGCTCAAATAATCTCTTATAATCTTTATTAGTGATTGGCGGAAAAGTATCGACACTTCTTTTTAAGGAAGCGACAACAAGCTCAGCAGAACCATACCGTTCATTAAGACGTTTCCATGTTTTCATTAATGCAAGAGAGGGATTGTGCGGATTAGTACCTTTAATGCACGTGGCTTGTTTACTTGATTCTGGTCCCAACCATTTTATTAACAAATTAAGTTCTTCTGACTCAGAAACATTCAATTCATGGACTATTTGTTTAAAATCAGATTTCCACATAATGTATTGCTCCGGCTTATCATTAAATTGTGTCAATCTGGAGAAAAGAAGATCTCTTTTCACCAGAAACTTAGAAAACTCATTTGCAATGGCAACACTCATAGGTAATTGTTCAGATGTTCCGTGGTGAAACGGTTGATGCTGAAATTCTTCTTGTAGCGGTTGACGCGATGGTTCGTTGCGCAGCAGTTCATGTGACGATTCATTGTGTAGCGGTTCATCTGCCGTTTTGTTGAGTAGCGGTTGATGTAACGTTTCATCATGTATTGGTTGATGTAACAATTCGCTGAGAAGAGACTGATGTAACGTTTCGTTGCGTAACGGTCGATGTAACGATTTGCTGTGTTGAGGCCGGTGTGACAGTTCAGGTTGGTTATCTTTGTCGATGATGTGGTCAATGTCTGTTTTTAAGTTATTCACATATTTCCGTGTTCGCTCTGACACGCTTTCTTCGTTTTTCGGTAAGTAATTTAGGTCTACATCACAGTTTGTTTCAAGTTCATTTTTCGCCTCGACTTCGGCCTCTGCAAGTATAAGTTTCTCTTTTATAATTCCAATTTCTGTGTGTAAGTCGGCTTCCTTTTTCTCATTCTGAGCTATCATAATTCTTTTCTCTTCTTTCAATGCAGCTTCAGCCCGTTTCTGCGCAGCTTCTTTTTCAGCAAATTGCAAACGTACACGCAATCGCTCAATGTCCAACTTGCTTTTATTGGAACTCTTTGACTTTGCACTATATGTATTAGTTCTTGACCTCTCAGACCTACTCTTTGACACTATTGACCTTGTTTGTAGTTCAATTTCATCTTTAATATCGTCCAGTTTTTCCAGGACTTCGTTAACGGCACTATCACGATGCTTGTCAATGTCACATTGTTGAAGAAGCACAATTTCACCTTCGGGAGACCTTGACGATTGTAGGAAATGAAGAAAATCACGACTCATCAGTCTATATTCAGCATATGCAAGACATAAGTCTTTGTTATGTTTTATGTTTATTGATAGATTATATGCAGAGTCATCTACACTCAAAAGTTCTGCAACATTGGTCCAAATTTTATCCAATTTGTTTTTGTAATTGGCCACTTTAAGTCTGAACTGTTCCTCGCCTTTCTCGGTGAACTGAATTGGCCGTTTCCCTTCTGGGGGTTCTGTAATTCTTTGTGGAATGACATGGTAACCCGCTGCTGACTCGTCAACAGACTGCTCGAGTTGCTCTTCGGTAGCCATTTCTAGTCTGGCGGTCCAGGTTTTTCACTATGCTAGCACGACAAGACTCAATAGGTGCGGTAGCATTTATCTTTATTTACATCAAAACAGTGAAAAACTGAAAGTAGAAAAATTACACAATTTGTTCATCTGTTTACTAACACAGATCATAAACCAGTTTCAACTCTATTTCAATTATAAGTACAAAATGAAACTGATGCACCTATCCATAGCTTCCTAGTATGCTCACACTGGTATTATTTCTAACCAGACTCATAACCAGACTCAGTAGCTGATCATTACACTATACGTTGTCCCATAATTCGTCAATTGAATAGGCAACAAGTGATTAAGGTAGCAATACACCAAACTACCATTCCACATGAAGAATGAGCGTCAAGATGGAAACATCAAGGCAATAACTGCACAGAATGTTAGAAACAAGACGACCAGTCAAGCGAATAGTCACACAGAAGCGATACAACGTCAAAACGTGATGAATCTCAATTCGCGAAAACACATTGCGTAAATGTAACATACTCGCCAACGTCCAAAAACGACAAAATATCTCAAATATGAGCAATCTATGCAATGCCTCGATAAAAGGTATTAAAATGAATATACTGGCATGTCGATACTAACCCTTTGATCTACCATGGCTTAGAAATTCGAAATATTTGGCTGATTCGACAAGCATGCTTGTTTCGGAAAACGTTTCAAAATAGAGTGGTCGCTTTAATACAAAAATAGACTGGAATAACTGGCCCACGTAAGGTCAGCTCGGCCCATTCAAAGAAATAAGACTAATCAAAGTACAACAGTACAAACTGGCGTATAATAGAGCCAGATAGATTGTATTTCTGTAACATGGTTACAGAACAAAAGTAAAAAAAAAAACGCTGGTTTTCTTGTGTTTTGCTTTCCTAAACGCAGGGCAGTTTAAATTTAACTTTAAAATGAATTGTCCTCCCTCAGTATGCGGTCAATGTATACCTGTAAACGTATTTGTCGATGGTGCATGAATATGTACGCCCCTTTTGAGAGCTGCACGTTACAGCACCACCATTCCTCAACCAACTGCCTTACACAAAAAGCTACTCGGTTATGACATACCTGTAATTCTTTTCAATCAAGATAAGAAATTAAATCTGCAAATATCCAACATGTATTTAAAGCCAAACAGACCGAATTTTGTCTTCGAAGTTAAAACAAGTCACATACAAAAATAATTTCAAACAGGAATCTTTAAATGGGTTGTTATGGATAGATCATAAACATATTTAAAGACAATTAATTAGGACGAACACACTGTTATGGTCAATGATCGAATTATTGAGATGAATATAAAACCTTGATTTTATCAGACTTACATGTCTTTTCATGTCCTGACGCTTCTTTAGCTCGGATTAAGTGACGCCCACTAAAATTTATTTGCATCGCACAAAATTAAGTGTCAGTCACATTCTTTTTTGACTAAGTTGAATTCATTTGTAAAAAAAAGTCACCTCACGACAGTCAAATACCATTTAGGATATAAATAGTTAGAAATGAATCAAAACCGCTCAAATCTAATGTAAATATTAATCCAATAGGTCCAACAATACATACTTGTCACGAGAAGGTAAGCAAAGTCTACGAATTTAACACCTCGGTTATTTATTTCTAGGTAGTTCTGTAAACAGGCGGCTACTTCCGTCCTAGTCAGAGGATAAAAACCTTGGACAACGTGCGAACTCGGTGTAAAGTGAATAAAACCATAATTAATGTCAGCATTGCCGTTCCTGCGTTTGATGTAATTTGTGTATTCTGTTACGTTCAGCTTGACATAAGGACAGATGAAAAATACCTCAATTGCAATCATAATGCTCATGGTAGAGCGCTCAAACAGTAAAACGTGATCATTGAAATTTGGATTTCTCAACAGAGGTGGGTCTACAAAAAATGTTAATTGTCCCTCCATTTTCACCATTTTGCCGCCCAGAAACCAATCTTCTCTTTCGACATGTTTTGTTTTCATGGTGATTTGTTTGGCAATGTATCTTAATGAACATTTCGAGTTAACTTTGTAAACAAGCCATAAAATTATTCTTTCAAAACTTCCGTTTTGTTTGCTTGTATGTAGGTGAACTTTATTTCTGACAATGCTACAGTTTGGGTACGTGAACTTTGACTTGATGCGTAGACTGTAGTATCGAGCCACGGAGTCATCAAAGCTCGAAATATTATCAAAGAACAGTTCCTTAGTTTCATCTTTCAATGTATATATAATATGAACGGCAACTTCAAGCTCAGGAATGTCGCGAGACAGTGGGATACATTTTTCTCCTGCGACAACTTGTAATGGTGGACAATATAATCTCCTACATGAATTCTGAAAATAGAAAATGATTAAATTGCATTGCTTGAAACGTTCATTACATACAAAATCCGGAATTACGTCAGAAAACTCGGATTAATAGATTAGACAACGTGTCTTTAGGACCGTTTGGGTACATTAAATATTAAGATATAACCTATTAAGAATATCCATAAAGCTTGGTTCAAATTTTCTTTTCTTACTTAAAATGCTTCAAAAAGTTATTTCAATAATGATTTTTGATTTGAAACATTCGTACCGGAAATTCCGCTGTAAATTAAGATTATGCTCAGATAACGATATTACCAATCTTTTGGAAAATACAACGTTCTTAAATAATTAAAGGTTATTTAATTCATATTTTCATGATTTTGGCTTATTAACAACAAAATGAATTAAATAGTTGTTAAAACAGTGGACAGATGTTTCATTTTATGAGCCTAAACGTTACATTACCAACAATTTTGCAATCATGCATGCAACATGTAGTGACTTCGATTAGCTGACCAGAGTTTTCAATTTGCTGTTTGTAGATATCTAAGGTGGTCGGGTGTTTTTAGACATACAACCAATATTCAAAAAGTAACTTAATGTTTGTCAATTCGGAGATTATTGTGTTTCACCCACAAATCAAGCTGTTGGAAATGTCAAACACAGGCTCGTGTAATGTATACCGTGTGATAGTCGAACACGTCAGATTCGGGACAATTGCTCTGACTGTGACTGGTTTCCTCCGGGTTTACCACGTCCAGGTTTAGAAGCATTTGGTATGATAAACCGTTAGTCTTGGAAGAACTAGGATCTACAACAGGGCATATATCGGTACCTTGCATCCTTCCACTGCATTTAAAACATAGCGGATTCTTGTAGGTATTAAATCTTTGTAAGAACGAAGATACGACCTCAACATATAGCATATCTGTAATTTTAAAGAATTGTGTCAATAAAGAATTTAGAAAGACGAATCTTAAGCTCTGGCAATTCGTGAATATGTACGCAAAAATGATGGATACATTGGGCGTAAGATATTCAAAATGTCCATGTCTATATTTTGTTAGCTTTTTTAAGCGAAACATAGATAGATAGATAGATAGATAGATAGATAGATAGATAGATAGATAGATAGATAGATAGATAGATAGATAGATAGATAGATAGATAGATAGATAGGTAGGTAGGTAGGTAGGTAGGTAGGTAGGTAGGTAGGTAGGTAGATAGGTAGGTAGGTAGGTAGGTAGATAGATAGATAGATAGATAGATAGATAGATAGATAGATAGATAGATAGATAGATAGATAGATAGATAGATAGATAGATAGATAGATAGATAGATAGATAGATAGATAGATAGATAGATAGATAGATAGATAGATAGATAGATAGATAGATAGATAGATAGATAGATAGATAGATAGATAATTAGATAGATAGATAGATAGATAGGTAGATAGATAGATAGATAGATAGATAGATAGATAGATATTAACATCATGGACAAATTCAGACGCTTTAAAATCCACATCGGACTAAAAAATATGGCATCGATTCAATTGATTTGCAATTGGCGTTTAGGAACGTTCTTTGAACGTTTTCCCGTGATAATTGAGTATTTTAACTTTGTAAATTTAGCATGCAGATTGAATGATGAAAAATGCGTTTAAATGGGATGAGTGTCAAATTCACGGCAATTTAAACTGTGAGGGTATACTCACAAGGGCCGGAAAAACACCCGTTTCTCACTCTTTCGTCTCTTATTTCGTCAGCGCAGACCGGATCTTCACACTGTAAAGTTCTGGCAGTCACCGGAACACCACTTGGTCTTGATGATGTAAGAGCGCAATTATCGAGAAGGTACTTGTGTACCTCTGTTAGGCTCAACTGCAATGTGGCTATGTTTTCCTTGCAATAAATGGCCGATAAATCCCAACTAAAAAATAAGGACAAATATTTAGTGTTTGGTCATTGTATAACAAATTTACTAGTTGTGTTTTCACAAGACGATAAAGTATTCCTTGTCTATCCAGTTACATTGTTTTCATATATGTTTACTGCTTGAAGGAAAGAATGTTCAGTCTTGCTTTTCGTTTTACTAGAATCTAAGAACGACTTAATGATTATTTTCTCATATGCTTTTGAAGAAAATGGCATATATGAAATAAGAATCGCAAACATTGACAGCTACCATTCTTCAAGCCATAATTTGTTCGCAGATAATTGCATCGAGCTCGGGTCGAAAAAATTACATTTTCTCCTATAGAAACTTACATGGTGAACTCCTTTATTCCCTGACAAAGTGCGCAGTATTTATTTTTGAAAACTCTCCCATAATGATCGGATACTAAAATCAATTCGTCCAATGCTGTTGGTCTGGCTAGGCTGTCCTCACATTTACTGTTATTCTCAGAACCGTCATTGTAGTCTACCGCACATGAATCTATATACCGGTATCTTGGTAATTCAAAAATTGCGTTTGGGTGGGCTTCGGGAAAAGATCCAACAGCTCTACAGCCAAGTGTTGTTTGATTAAAAAAGTCGTTGTTTTGTTGAATATCGGGACAACAATCTCCAAGTACGCCGCAGTATTCATCACAGAAACAATCATAACAGCAGGGCATGTACTCATCAGAACTTTCGTATGTTTTGGTACTGTTTACTGTACAGAAGTTCGTGTACGGACATGCCTCTCTTATCAGATCTAGTGTATTCGTTGATGCGAAGCCGACAGAAACAGCAACACTTAAAAAGAACAAACACTTCATTTCGCTTAAACCGTTTCGAGATATCGATGCCGTTGAAAGTTAAGATGAAAGATGATATTTTCCAAAATCAGTTTATAACATGGGTTTGCAAATTAGCACGATTATATGACGAGTCCTGCAATGTTATTATTTCGAAATTACAGACAAACACCGTTGTGTTGTTGCTGTTGGTTGTCTGCTCTGTGCATTAATTATGTGCTTTTTCAGAAAAAGTGGGTGATTCTGAAATCAATTTATTAATTCGAAAGGTAATTCGTGGTATTTCGTAGTAAACCACTCACAACTTTCTGTTTTAAGTTAACAGTTTTTGTCCGAGGAAAATCAATGTGATTTACAAGCAAACAAATTAAGCAAATATTTTTAGTTATAAGGCAAATCCCACATTTGACTTGTTTCAAATTCAATCTCACAATACATAATCGTTGCATTTGAATTAAATTTATAGTGCATGGAAGCTCATACTTAACCAATACAAGTTAAAACAAATCAGTATGGGCGGTGCTTTTCATTTCATAAATTTTATCGCCAGCCATTATATCTAAAAATAAACAAATCTTTTGACCAGAGAATTCAGTTAAAGCTTATGTGACCTTACCGCATTTTCGGCCTTTGCGATTCAATATAACGTTCAAAACAAACCACAGAAACAATATATTAGTAGACTTTGCTTTCGGTTCTTATTCTTTTAAAAAACAGTCACGAACACCTGTTGTCACCAAAACTAAGATATGAACAATTTACAAATAGTTATTTGTTTAATGGCCGCTTGAAGACCATTTACCCTTCATTTTTCACACAGAACAAATAATATATAAAAATACTGGTTGAGCCATTTATTCATTAGGTAAAATGACATTTTACGCATAGCGTAAGAGAAGAAATTTATACGTATTATATTAGTTCCACACAATATGGACGCGTGGACGCTTATGATAAAATGTGTTTGTTAATATTGGGCTAATCTCAGCTTTCAACATTTAATGAAAAAAATCAATTATTTGTGCACATTCCCGAAGACCTTTGGTGACTTCTTAAATTCACGATTTACACTTCAAACATACAAATTAGAAGTGTGAAGTCAGAAGTGTGAACTATGCAGATTGAAGTTAGCAGTTTGACCTGTGAAGAGTGAACTGTGAAGTTGGAAGTTTGAAGTGTGAAGTTAGCGGTTTTAAGTGTGAATTTGGAATGTGAGCTGTGAATAATAAATGGTGAATTATGAAGTGTGATGTTTGAAATTTGAAGCTTGAACTGTGAAGAATAAAGTTGGAAGGGTGAAGTTTGAAGGATGAAGCGTAGATTGTGAAGTATTAGAGGCAAAGATTAGAGGTCGTACATCCAGTTAAAAATTTTATTTTGAGGGTTCTCATTCAAATTGTTTCTACGAGATGATTCAAAAGCTTTCCACCAACATGAAGTTTATGGTGTAATTATTGAAATACTTTGATTAATAATCCAAAACACCCCCTCGATCTGTATTAGTAAATTGTGAAGCGTGAAGTGAAATAATTGAAAAATAAGTAATATCATATCGAAACAGAAATTCTCGCTTCCTACTTTACACATCCAACTTCAAAGTTCATAGTTCACATTTTATAGAAGTCACCACTGCTCTTTCGTAGAACAGTGGTGACTTATTACATTCCAAGTTCATACTTCATACTTCAAACATGCTATCTTTTATGTGTAAAATTTTGAAAGGTGAGGTGTGAACTTTGAAGTAAATGTGCGGAGTGTTGAGTGTGTACTGTGAAGTCTGAAACGTGAAGGGTAAAGTGTGAACTTTGAAGTTAAAGGTTTAAAGTTTGAAATTTGAAGTGTAAAGTATGAATTTTGTATATTGGTATGCTAAGTTTGAAGTGAACCGAAGTGTCAACTGTGAACAGCGAGCTGTATATTGTAAAGTGTGGACATTGAAGTGTTACTTTGAAGATTGAAGTTTGAAGTGTGAAGTGGGAACTTTATGTGTTATATATATAATATGTGATATGTTAAGTGTGACCCTTGAAGTATAAAGTTTGAAATGTGAATTTTTTTCTTCTTATATGAAGTGTAAATATTGAACTGTGAAGAAGTGACCAGTGAAATATGACCTAAATTGTTTTGAAATTGAAGTTCAAACTTCGCACTACAAAGTGAACAATTCCAACTGCATTCTAAACCATTCAAAATGCACACTTCAGCCTTTAAATATTACACTATAAACTTCACTTTTCAAAGTTAACACTTCAACCTTCACAATTCAAAGTTCAAACTTCTCAATTCACAATTCAAACTTCACAGTTCACACTTCACGCTTCAGACTTCGTATTTCAAAATTTACATTTCATAGTTCACACTTCAAACTGCGCTCTTCAAAGTTCTTACTTTAAAATTCACAAATCATATTTCAAAGTACATCATACATGACAATACAAACTTCACGCTCTGCACTTCAAGCTTGACACTTCAAAATACTCATACACACAAACACACTTAGCACTTTGTATTTCAAAGTTCAAACTTCACCCTTCAAGGTTCATACTTCACACTTCCAACTGTACACTACATACTTCACACACTTCACACTTCACTTCAAACAATGCAGTTCAAAGATAATATTTTTGAAGTGTAAACTGTTGATTTAAGAAGTGTCACTCGAAATTACGTTTCACTATTCGCATTTCAAAGATAAAAAGTTTGAAGTGTGAAGTTTAAAGTATGAAATAAAGAAGTCACAATCGGCCACATGCATTTTCATTTTATATATCATGATTTATTTTCCAAATTTCATTTACTGTAGATAATTATAACGAATGCTTGTAGAGGATAAGCCACCCATATTTACAACAGAGAATTGTGCTTCCCTTTAATCAGCATAAACTTCTGTTATAATAAGATTGTTCATCCAGAGTGACAGGTCATCGTGAACATCAAATATCCATGTAGGTACACTTAACATCATCGTGAAATTGACAAGGTGAATGGTTATGGAATTATTTAGGAATGAAATTAAATGAGTGTGTGGAGCGAGTTTTGAGTGAATTTAATGGAAGGTAGTCCGGTACTGCAAATTTTGTTCAGGATGAACAAAATTTGCAATGTGGATTACCACCCTTTAATTAAATATGCATACAAGTTCTATAGAAAGCTATCTATTTATTCAAGAACCTATCAGACGATTACAATTTCAATTAAATAAGTAAAATCCCGACTTTTTACCCAGTCATTTTTATTTTGAACGAAATTGTTGTTATATGTTTTTCAGTGAGTTTGGGGCGTTTTTGAATGTTTTGAGTGAGTGTCTGGAATGAATGAATGGAGCGCGGAGTGATTGATTTAGAATGTTTTTGATTTGGTTAAATGTCAATTTCACGTTGTAATTAACTGTACATCTGATAAACGGTAGAACTTTTTCTTCAACTCTTCATATAGCATTATATTTGCTTTCACAAGATTATTGTATGTTCTTTTTTTATAACCCCCCCCCCCCTAAAAAAAAAAGAAAAAGAAAAAAGAAGTAATAATATTGTCCGCTCCAAGTTTTTGATTTTAACTTACGACGCCCATTGTAATATCAAGTTATTTGGGTTTAAGATACCCAATTTTTTAAGATATTCTAATAAAGACTTATTAGTCAGTGCCTGATTATTAATATCCCTTTAATCAAAATAATAATCAATATCATTATTATCATCATTATTATCATTATTATTATTATTATTATTATTATCTTAATTTTTATTTTTATTATTAATATAATAAGTAGTAATAGTCGTTAAAGTTGTTGTTGTTGTCTCATTTCTCAGAATGTATTTTTCTATTAGATTTAAAGCTATTTAATGTGCTATCAATCTAAATTTGCTCTTTGAGCGCATAAGTTTGGGCTCGTCATTTCCTATCAACGACAACTTGACATTGTCATACGGTATCGTCGTATGAGGCGGTATACGTTGTATTTATTATCGTGGAATTTTCAAACGTTTTTAAATTCTGAAAATGAATATTTTACATTTTAAATTGCTTCAGTTAAATAATTTGACTGAAAAGTTGTAATGACATGGGATGAATGTAAATGTTGTATAAATTTTTATTATGACTGATTTCAAAGAATGCATAGCCCTCAACCTTTTAAAGTGTTTTCCACATTCTAGCGAAAACAGATACATGATGTACTAAAACAATTCAACTGTTCATCAGTTTCAGTTTTCAAAAGTCACAGAACCGTTTTTGTTTTCTTTTCATTTTTAATGAAATGTGATTTATGTTTGAAGTTTGAAAAAAAATTTGAAAATTTCGACTTCAATAGATGAAAATATAATATCACCGCATATAAAAGACATAAAAATAAAGAAATATCATACATGAAAGAAAAGAAAAGACAGAAGAATTTCTTTTGGACGAAATGTCGCAAAAGGATTATGATATAACGAAATGAAAAGAGTAAAAAAAAGAACCAAAAAGACAATAGATTTATATTTATGAAAAATAAGCCTCATGTAATTCAATACGAGGTTGGTTACAAGACACAATTCAAAATGTAACGTTTTATACGCCAAGATGTTTAAATTCATTACTTTTGAGAAGCAAAGTGTAATTAAGTACAAACACTATATTACAAAAGAAAACCACATAATAAAAATAGCCTTTCATGTAAAAGTGTATTTTGATTTCAAAGAGATTTAGATTTAATAGTTTATTTAAGTCTCTTCCATATACAAACAATAATACATATCTACAGAGTAAGAGTAATTATTTACAAGAAGTATACGGCCATTCTTTATAAGAATTACAAGAGACTATAAATTATGTAAAAATGTTAAAATACCAACAATGTAATATTTTAAACCAAGCTAAACAAGACAAAAGAGGTAGAAAATAAAACACCAAAATTTTCCTCCCTATTCCTGGGTAGTATCGGTACTACTACCATCAGGAATAAACCCTTAATGAAGTCAAGTACCTTCATTAAAAGGGTCCCCACCCTAATTGTAAGACTTAAAAGTTACGTAAGAAATTAATGAGTAACATATAATCAAACGGATGTCACATATTAATTATAACTGTTATTTAAAGGATGAAATAGACAATAAGCTTCTAAGATGTGTAAAATGAAATGTTTTTTTTTTTCAATTAAGAAATGATTATAATAATAGTGAAGCCAATCAGTTGATTAAAACTAAGCAATAGAATAACGACTTCCGTTTGTTAAAAAAAAGAAAAAAAAGAAAAAAGAATAAATCAATTGGGGATTGGTAAAAATGAAGATTAGCTTATCGTTTGTTGATATAGTATCAAAACTGGTGTCAAGATTTTTAGTCGCCTTGATAAGATCTTGCCTTATGTCAATGTACATATTGCAAGACAACAAAACGTGTATCTCATCTTCAACTTCAATACAGAAAGGACATAGACGCTCTGAAATCGCAAGGCCCTCGTATCGACCAGTTTCGATTCTTATTGGGGCAACGCCACATCTGAATTTTGAAAAGGTGGATCTGTGACGTACTGGTAAAATGATTTTACAATAATTCTCTACGCCGAACTCAGTTTTAGATAAACGATAAGTGCGTTATTCATTGGAGCCTTGACCAGTTTGACTTGTTTCTCTTTGGACTGATAAATCCCAATCTTTAATGAATTGTGTTGACATGCAGGTTTCAATTTTGATTTTTAATTCATTTTTTGACAGTTGAGTATTGATATTTGATAAATCTCGTATATAATTAGCACATAACATTTTTGTTATATTCAAAAAACAATTTTTGCACGAGGGACTTGATCGAGAGAAGCACCATTGAGCCAACCGTTTATTTAAACGCGTATAGGGCATATTTGATAATCTTGCCCAAAATCCACCTACAGATTTCCATTGTCGAACAGAGGGTGGTACCCAGCCCATCTCTCCTATGACGGCTGCGTTTTGGGTATATCTACCCACCCCGAGGAAGAAGCGCATAGCTCTATTTTGGACCGCGTTTATGCATGTATATGTTTTGTGACCCCATATCGCTGCTCCATACGCTATTGTTGGCCAGACTATTGAGTCGTACAAACGAGAGAATACTGTATATGGCAGACTACCTTTAGACTTGCAATGTGCTATAACAAGACCAAGAGCCCGACTCGCACTTTGTGCAACTGACTTGACTGAAACTTCTAGATCTAAATGTTCTTGCAGAATAAGACCGAGATATGTGTACCTATAAACTGTATCGATATGACCGTTACCAATAGAAAAAGTTGTCTTGGACCTAGGAACTGACATAGGGCGAAAATGTATAACTTGACTTTTATCGTAGTTAACTTACATATAATTTAAAGTACACCAGTCGTCAAGAATGTCTAAAATCTCTTTAATTTTCTGCCAAAATAGCAATGTCGTCTGCGTTTAAAAGGATGCATACTTTATCTAAACCACATTGCACCCCGATATTTAATGACTTCAGTAGTACGGCAAGGTCGTTAATGAACAAATTAAATAATAAGGGAGATAAACCACATCCTAGTCGCAATCCATTCTCTATATTGAACCAGTCGGTGCAAAGAGAGTTAACACGGATACAAGACGACACCGAGGTGTAAAGGGGTTGAATAGCAGTAAGCATTTTCCCCACAATCCCATTTTCGAAGATCTTTTTCCATAGCAAGTGACGATTTATATTATCATACATGTACGCCTTTTTAAAATCGATAAAAGCACAAAAAGTTGAACGCTTAAATTTTTTTCATGTATTTATAATGTTTGTAAGTATTAAACAAATGGTCAATGGTGCTTCTGTTCTTTCGAAAACCGTTTTGTTTATCTTCTATAATGTCATTAGTTTCAGCCCTAGTGTTTAACCTTTATTTAATAGAGATGTATAGATCTTATACATTGAAGAGGCAAGTGAGATTCCCCTGTAGGATAGAGGGTCTCTAGAATCCAACTTAGATGATTTAGGTATAGGGTTAATTATACATTTGCCCCATGAAGTAGGGATTCTTCCTGTATTAAAACAAACATTATAAAGTGGAAAAAATATAGCAGTATCATTTTTGAGAGATTCCGAGGGAATTCCATCCATACCACATGCTTTACCAGATTTTGCCGCATCAATAGCCTCTTTAACTTCTGTTAATATAAAAGGGGCATTAAAATCTAATGAATCATCCTCGGTGTTAGAGAAACAAAATTGACTATTATCGGTCATTGAATTTTTTCTAAACAAATTGCTGAAATCCGTTTTCCATTTTTCCAATATCCTATTGGTACATGTAGAAGTTCTACCATCGTCAAAAATAACTTCATTGGGAATATCATCTTTTTTCTTAGAATTGATTCCTATGTTACCAATTGACCTCCAAAATTTATTTTGATCCGATTTACAACTATTGATAAGTTTCTGTTGGGTCATATACCAATGATAGCCATTGATAGCCTGCTACAGATAAAACATCATTTTTACTAAGATGACTTTCTGCTATGCCTATAATATCAAAATTAAACTTGAAATACAGTCTGATCTCAAAATATGGTTATCAGAGTTAATATTTGGACACCATCCTATCACATTGTAAAACCCGACCTTAAGCTATTGATTAGATCTATTAGATTCCTTATGATTCTGCCTCCTGTTAAAGTTCCTATTTGAACCCCGACCTCGACCTCGAGTACCTTGATGAGATGTGGTCAAAAACGTTAATTATCATTCAATTGAAACGTCTTTGCCTGTACGTCTGTAGAGGTTTAGTCTTACTTTGCAATTAATTGGCTTTTAAGGAATCTAACATTGACAACCAATTATTTTTTCACACCTTCGATTTACCTCGATTAATTTCTGCACTACTAGTTACTATAATTTGTACAATACAATGTCATTATAAAGTACTTTTCAGGGAATTGGTGTGATCATTTTATTACAAACTTCGTTTATGGAGGAAAGACACCAACATGGGCGCGCGTTCCCAGAACACAATTTTCCCTCAACTGAGGATAAACATGTTATAATCACTTAAAAAATAGTATGTAACATCTTTTATATATGAAAATCATAAAATGGTTACAGTTTGTCCTTAAAAACTCATATTTTCTTATATTTATTCGTTTCTGAATCCGTTAACTTATGTTGTTTTCCACGCAAAAAATTTTTTTATAAGAAAATATTAATTGTTGATTATTGTTAAATCCTGAATTCTTTTGGAAAAAACCCTAAAATTGTTATCTTTAATGCTTTTTGGTGGTTTATCGAGAAATATTGGTATATTATCATTTGATAATCTTCATACAAAAGCAGTGAAATTTCCAAAAAATTATACCCTGCTTTTGTGCATTTCACCCTATCTGACATCATCTATGCGGGGCGAAATAAATGACGTCACAATGAACGATGCATAGCAATCACGAGCAAAATGATGCGCTTTACGAAAATATGTCCTACAAATTTCACATTTTGTCTCAATTTTGCAATTAAGAAATAGAATAATTGTTTGTTTTTCAAGGAAGATAGATTAATATTTCATTTCGTGAACCACAGAAGCTTTATTTTCACGAGTGGCACTCTCGTGACAATATAGCTTTTGCTGTTCACTCAATGAAATATAAATCGATCTTACTCTGAAACAAACAAGTATCCTCTTTTTGTTTGTACTCGTTTGATATTGATATATAGATGCAGCAGTATTTTGAAAGAATGGTATATATATTTTATCATTTTTTTCAGAAGCGATGGTCCTTGTACTTTTTGACCGATTATTGATGCCATCGGCATCATATTTATTGATCATAACAACTGTGATTATATCCTTGGTAGTTTCAAAATCGATCGGAACACCTTTCATGGTTTAAAGTTTGACAAATTGACATTACGCTTGAATACCACCGTGGTCAATGGATAGTAACAAGGTCAAGTTCATGCACAATGATATTAATATTAAGATTTAGTTGTTGCAGTGGTCTTGATGTATCTTAACCTTTATCATGCTGAATAAAAGTTTTTGCACAATAAATGTACAATCAAAGTGCTAAAAGCACTGGAAGTTACCAAAGGTGAGTGGGTATTGATTTCGGCAATGCATTGTTTTAAACCTTTCTGGTTTAAAAACGAAATTCAGGTGGTTTGAACTAAGATCAGACTGCACATTTGTGCAGGCTGATCTTTGTCTATACTTCCTGTCAAAGCCGGAATATTCAGGATTAAGCATGACAAGGGTTAAGTACCAAGTACTTTCTTTGATTTCATCGACTGCCTTGTGTTTGTTAAAGTTAGTACAATATGGACAAGGTTGAGATTCTAGTCATCTTCAAAAAAATATAAAGAAAATGTATAACGTTTATTCCTGTCAAATAAAGTAAAGTTAATATTAGAAAATATTAAAGCTTACAAATTTCATATGAATACATGCATCTGATCCTTGTTTAAGATCAATCAAACTTAAAATTTATTCACACCTGTTGACCTAGTCTCACTTTGCCAACCAAAAATCTCACCAACAATCTTTTTCTAACTCACCGTTTGCAAAGTGAAATGACGGTTCTCTAAAAGCTGGGCGACACCTAAAGGATTTCTAGGGCAACACATGAGAGGAGATGAATTGAAATAAATAGATATTCCATAAAAGCTGATTTATTTGTTTGAATACGGTTTGAGCGTCGTTTAAACAGTTTTTTTTTTTTAAATTCAATTAGCATTATACTGAAGAGAAGTCAAGAAAATGCATTGTTGCTATTCAACAAGCTACAAGGGAGCTCTGCACTCGGTTGAATATACTGACCTTCAAAAGAAATATATATCGTGAAATGATGTTTTCTCATTTCTTGTGTTGTAGACAAAATATATTTCTATTTTTTAATTTTTCACAACTTGGGTATATTGTGTAAATTATCAAAATAATTATCTTAATTGATATTTGTTCATTTCTTTATCCACTGTATGGGACTTTTGTTGTAGTATGTAGGTTTTTTAACTATCTTTTTGAAAATCCATAAGCATATTGTGCACTTTCACATATAGACACTTGTGAAAAAAGCTGTCAAAATGGGTCTTGTACTACTAATCTGGTTTCAGAAATCCATATATAAAAGCAAAAACATGCTTTTTAATTCCTCGCTTTATTTTAACCCTGATTTTGTATCATGATAATTTTTTTAAAAGGAAGATTACTAAAATATCTTTGCTTTGCTAGCTTTCAAAACTATCAGTACTTTGATTTTAAGCCGTTTTGAACTATATTAATCAGTTTATCAAAACTGTGTTGTGCCTGTACCTAAGAAAAGAAAAGAAGACGTTTAACTTCTTATGTGGGGGCTGGAAAAATATGGAAAGATATGTTGAATAGACATATTCATCTTACATATGTAACGACTTGTGTATGATGAACAAGGTATATGGTGAATAAATATATTGCATGTAAAATATACAATACAGTACATTTATTGGTATATATTAAAAATATGTTTTTAGCCATTTACAATAAGGCAAAAATATAGCTTTGACACAAAACATAGCAATTCTACAAATACGGTCTATCTCTAGATTCAATAGATAATTAACTCCAAAAGAAACGCCCACAAAATATAAATTGGAATAATAAAAAATATTTATACGAATATGTATCTTTCTTTGCCACTTTTGGTAGAACAACCATATAACCACATGTATGGGATGAAATAATTATGCTTCCCAAGACTGTTGTTAAACAGATACGCGTCGCTTGACAACACCATAAAAAAGTTTACAGGAATGAAAATGATTATTCCATAATGGACAATAGTACCAATTTCGCAAGAGATCTCTACCACAATGCCCACACAATAAATATGTTTTAAAAAGCTTTTATTTTTGTATGAACAAATCTTTCGTAACCTACTCACATGCATGGTGTGGAGTGGGTGGGGTAAACATTCATCCCGTGATTATGGTGAAAACTCTACTGAAAGAGGAAAAAACTTGGTAATTAATGCTTAAGGACGATTGACGAGTATCAGTAGATTCGGCAATTATTAAACAGGACCACGATGGAAATAAGAGTTTTCTCTTTTTCGTGTTGTCCTGGGTCTGGGTGCATATAGCGGGTAGTATCACTCTTTGAGATGCTTGTTATTTTTAATAGTTACAATATTTTCTTACGTATGTATCTTAATATTGTTACTAAATTGTGTCATTTAAATTGGAATTGCATTTTGTTATCCTTTTATTGTACTACTCTATTGTTGTATTGTTGTATGTACTTTTTTACCGAAATAAATCTATTTATCTATCTATCTAAGCGGGATTTCATACCGTCATTTTCCTTTAGAAATATGGCTTATAAGACGCTATTTTGAGCGTTTATAGGGATCAAAATGTCAACCAGGTTTGTTAATCGTTAGTGTGTTGATGATTAACTGGTCGTCTGCTATATTTAAACAGCAACACTTCTTGATGTCGGTATCTTGTCTTCGCAGTAGCGAGCAAAAACTAAAACACATGGTCAATTGTACCTGTCTTTGAAATTCATTGGTTAACTGTTCTAAGCAGCTTAAACGTTTATAAACCTTTCCTTAAATTTTCATGGAACAGTTTGAAGTATATTTTGCTCGCGCAATGCCTTCTTTCAATGGCCTGACTCCGTAGACCCAAATTTGGCTGATAACGTTCTTATGTAACATTTGACGTCATGAAAAGTTAAAAGATTTTGAAGAGGGTTATTGCTTGGTGCTAAAGTGTTTTCAATGCACATTGAAATTTTTAAACAAGCATAAGTGCAATAGACCCCGCAATCTTTGGGGTCACGTTTAATAAAAAAGGCGTTGGTACGGAAAGGAACCTGGACCCTAACAGTAAAAAGATAGGTCTAGAAAAGAAAGTCGGTTTTTACAGGTATTGAAATAAGAAATACAACAAAATCATAAAATGTTAAGTTATTGAGAGAATATTCATTTGTGGACGTTTCTTTTGGAGTTAAGTATACAATATATCTAACATAGGTTAGAACTTTGCACCTGTGCAACATTGTTAATGAATAGTGTTATCAAAATAGTTCTAACGAGCTTCAAATGCAGATGCAATTAACTTAACAGCATTTTGTACATTTTTTATTCGTCGATGACATTATAGTAATAAAGATATTAGGCTATGCTACTCTACGGAAAAAATACGTCTCATATCTAAGGACTTAAGGAGCACAAAATAAATTGGTACTCGTCTTTAACCTGATCAGAATTGCATATTTATCTTATAACTGTACAAGTATCCGTGTGATAACACCCCATATGATATTTTTTATGATTTCACATAGTTATTTTTAGAAAATGATATAATGCAGTTATTTTTAGAAACTTGCATTAAAGTTAGAAACATCGACGAAAACAAGACAAATAGAGGTTATAAGATAAATATAATACGTACTTAGTGTATTGTATGAAAAAATATCTAACTCGGTTGTTAGAATTGTTAATTGTCTCGGCAGAGCCTCGGCAATGATCAATTTTCCCAACCTCGTTAGATATTTTTTCTCATACAAAACACTAAGTACGTATTATATATTTACAAAGTCTCTCTTGATTTAAGATATTGCTATTACGTCTGGTTTCGATTTCTAAATATTGTGAACTAAGTATATCAATTTAAAAATAGTATAAACTAAGTATGAAACATGCAATCGTTTTTCATAACTTTTCTTTTTTAATTATAGCAAGATAAGGTTCATATTCAAAGTTGTATTCATAAATTTGCAAAACGTTGATAATTAAGGCAAATGATTTATGTTATGGCACAATTCCTGTATATTATATTGATCTCGATGCCTTATTTTAACATAATTTATTTCTGTATTATAGTTAAGTCTTATATTAATCATTTGTAGTTGGTAAATCAGTTCATTCACTTTATTTCCCCATGGTCTAACATTTCCGTTATCAACGGAATCTGTGTATGACAATAAAAAAGGGATGCTACTAGATTTTATTTTACACCAAATTTCCTATACTCTTTCTTTACAGATTTCTGTTAGACGCAATCTATCATATTCTCAAAAGATGGGACAAGAGCCGTCAGTGACGGGTTATGCTCCCCGAAAAAATACTTGATATAATTAAATATGCTTTAAATCAACAGTCACAATTTACAGTTAACCATGACATATTTTGTTTCTAAGTTATATGCTAAATGGTTCCAAGGGTTATTGAGAAAAAAGTTTAGGACCGATTACTGGGAGAAATGTAAAGTTACCACATCAAACGCCTTTTAAAAGATATGACTGTTGGACATTTATTTCCAATAAGTGTTTGTCACTAGTTAAGTAATATAACAGTAGCTCATGCTTAGGCAAATTAAACATTTTCTTTAATGCTCTTTGGTCGATAAGTTAACAAGAGCAACGCCCATGTGTGTCTATGCTCGGCTGTTCAAGCAAAGTGTGAAGTTTTTATGCAATAAATGATGACTTATTCCAAATAGCCTTGACCTTGACCAGTGAACTTGACATTGTAATGCATGTGACGGCTTTGTCACAAGCTATACACTTGTGAAATTTCAAGGCTATATGACTTACTAATTTAAAGTTTTTCGGCAAAAATTAATTTTAACTACAAATTTGTTAAAAAAAATACCTTAAAAATACCTTGACCTTGAACTTGGTACCAACAGAAGGCCTTGTCCCATGTAACCATCATGTGAAATTAAATGCCCATTTACTTACAATTTAAAAGTTATTGTCAACGTTATTTTTCAGTTAAAAAATTGACCCTGAAAAATGGCATTGACCTTGATAAATGACCTTGAACTTAGTATAGTACGGAATATCAGGAATTTGACATTCATTTCAATTGCATCCCGATCATTCACGGACAATAATGTTCAATCCTCGTTCAGCGATCAATCAGCGACCAATCACAAATTTTCAATCAGCGTCAAATCAATCCCAACAACGAATATCCGGGTGTTTTCGTTCTTATTCGAGTTCGTCATAAATACCGTTTCCGACTCAGTTCTAGTTTGTACCTAGTCCGCCATTACAGAATGAAAGGCTGAACAGCCAAGATATTTCCCTCTTCTTTCTTTGAGCAATAGCTCTCTTCAGGGACCCGGTTCATACGGCGGGTCCATAGAATCTGTAATGCAGGTTCTAGCTTACAGTTAGTTACATCGTGAAATTGACATTTAGCTCAATCAAAACCATTCTAAATCGCTCACTCAAAGCTTCATTAATTAATTCCAAACACTCGTTCAAACCATTCAAAAATGATTAACCCATTGAACGTCATTCAAAATAAATTTTGATAGAGAAAAATCGCAAGTTCAAAGTCCCATAGTTTCTTGAAGAAACAGGAAGCTATGTATAGAACTTGTATGCATATTTTATCAAAGAGAGGTAATAAATGTCACTAATTTTATTCATCCTGAACACTATTTGCGAATTAGGATTACCTTAAATTAAAATCAAAACTCAAAACTCGATCCACAGGTTAGTTCAATTGCATTCCTTAATCATTCGAAAATCATTCACCTTGTCAATTTCACGTCGTTGTTAACTGTATAGGTGGTGATTCCTAGTTAACCAAATTTCGATTAAATTTTTAATAAGACTCGTAATATGGGTTCCTTTTATATCCGTAACTGCGGTGTAGGGTAAACGTCATTCGGAACATCGCTCGGACTTTTCCGTAACTTGAAAAGTACCCCGGACGTAAGTGTAGTAATTTGGGGTCATTTTTAGGTAATTCGGCTCCTAGTGGTACTTCGGTTAACACACATAAAGAAAATCCCATTTTGTTTATTCTTTCCGAACGTCTTTCAAGATCTTTTGGGCATATAATAATTGGGTGACAAAACGCAGTATGACACTGCGTTTTGTTATCAATTTATGATTTGCCCATAATTCTTCTTTCGTTGATTTTGTTTTATGCAACGTCATCCTTAGCGGGATCGTTTATGTTTGTAACGTCATGTAAATCTACGTGCGAAATGACGCGCGTTCATTGCTGCGCCCGTATTGTTCCCGAGGTCTGTTCCGCAGAATCGCCAAATGTTCCCGATTGGGGTAAACGTAGGGCTGTTCGATTATTACGAAAAAGTTAAGGTCGACTTGTTTCAGCACCTAGTTATTGAATCAACAATTCTCCTAACAATTATACAGTAAGGAATATCTTAAAATTGACCAATTGAATGATTTTTTAATGTTTTTAATGAGTTTGATGAGCGAGTTTGGATTGATTTTCAAGGGATGTTAAACATAATCTACAATTTCATCTAATTGGAAAAAAAAGATATCGATTATTTATTTTAATTTTCTTGCCTTGCATCTTCACAGACAAATCAGACACTTAACGATTATGGAGCGTGGATGAATGGAGCAATGAGCTAGTAATATTGAATAGTTTTGATCAAGACAAATGTCAATTTCACAATGTAATAAGCTATATCACAAGACCTTTTCCGAACCAGCTGGTCATCCGAAATAGGTTAATATCTGTAATACTAAGAAATGAATGTCAGAGTAGGTGTGTGCAACATAGCTCTTATGATGAAGAGCGCACATGCCAAATTTCTTAACAAGAGGTATGGCCAAGGTTTTAGTTTTTAAATGCCATGCCAACCCCAACGCCAACAACAACATCGGCACGAACAAGCCCATGGTAATACAATTACAAAGCCGAGGTAAAATTGATTGTTTTGTTTGATTAAGGCGTTTTTGTAACCTGTCATTTAACATAGATAACTTGCTGGAGGTCTTTTAGGAATATTTTCACAGCATATTGCATCAAACAGAGGTCAGAGATAGTATGACTTACATTGATCAAATGTTTGGGATTGACCATTCTAGATTAAAACAAATCATCTTAAAATGTTTAATTCTGGTTGGACTTTACACAAGGATCCATTTTGTATCATAAACAACATTGATTGACCACTTGATGCAACTTGTTAATTATTTGACAAATATTATACTTCAGTGATGAACAGAGTATTTGTTGATTTCATTGAGGTACGAAACTAAAATCCCAATCACAATGTATGAATACACAAATCCAATTCGTACATGGGTGCAATTAGGTTTTTAGTTTCATATCTCTTTGAAATCAGCAAATACTCCCTTCATATATATATATATATATATATATATATATATATATATATATATATATATATATATATATATATATATATATATATATATATATATATATATATATATATATATATATATATATATATATATATATATATATATATATATATATATATATATATATATATATATATATATATATATATATATATATATATATATATATATATATATATATATATATATATATATTAAAGCAGTTTTCTTATATGACTTAATTTTTGTAGAAGCTTAGAAAAAATCAGCTTATATAAGCATAAAATGGCAATTTAGGGTCGTTATAGCATACGTTAACGATCAAAACGCAGGCGTTAACGGGAGAGAACATGGATTTATAAGTTAACTTACATGCCGTTAACGCCCGGCTTTTTTCACTTTAATATCCTCAGTCAGGGCCAATACCGTCTATCGGTATCTTTGTTTTACATTAATGTAGAGTATTAATGAAGACGCAAGTCCTATTCCAGCGTTAATTTTTGTGACGTCATTAATTTACCATGCAACGTCTGTATATAAATGTGACGGCGCAATGCATAACGCATGTCTTCCGACATATAATTGGTTTAGGCGCTGGTTTTAAAGTGTTCCTATGAGTTTTTTTTTTTTTTTTTTTTTTTTGTTAAATAATTTTAAGTCTTGCTTTTTATGCATCATAGCATCAGTTCACTTTTTTCGAGCGTTAACATTTGTAGAGGCTCTCAGAATGGTTAAAAGACCTATTGTAAAGCATTAGGGCGTTAAACCATTTTTAGCTCTCAGCAAATGTAAACGCCCTCCAAAACATGAATTAACCCTATAGTCAAAATTAATTTCATTGAGAAATAAAAACAATTTTTCAACCAATCATGCTGTATTTAATCTGATGGAATCAACAAGAATGGAAAATATACAAGATTAAAACTAACTATTTCTAACGTTGAATTTGAATAAAACAGTGCATCTCCTTTGGTATCACCGTGGCTTAAGTGCTTTACTCATGACGTGGAGGTTCGTGGTTCAAGGCCCACTGTCCGACTGTCGCAAAGGTGTGCTTATGAGCAGTAAGTTTCGTAATAACAGTTAACAACATCGTGAAATTGACAAGGTGAATGATTATTGAATGATTTAGGAAAGAAATTGAATGAGTGTGTGGAGCGACTTTTGAGTGAATTTAATGGGGGGTAATCCAGTATTGCAAATTTTGTTCAGGATGAACAAAATTAGCAATATTGATTACCTCCCTTTAATAAAATATGAATACAAGTTCTACAGATAGCCCCCTTTTTCTTGAAAACCTATCAGACGCTTACAATTCTAATTAAATAAGTGAAATCCCGATTTTTTCCCAGCTATTTTTATTTTCAAAGAAGTTGTTGTTATATGTTTTCCGTGAGTTTGGAGCGTTTTTGATCGATTTGAGTGAGTGTTTTGAATGAATGAATGGAGCGGTGAGTGAATGATTAAGAAATTCAATGCTTTTGATCGGAATAAGTGTCAATTTCACGATGTTTTTAACTGTACAATAACTTGGCGATGCGATAAGAAAGTAATCAACCAAAAGGCTTAAAATAAGATTCTATATTTCTCAAGTGTCAATAATTACATAGATCAAAATTACAATAACATGATACACCTTCATGAGTTGAAACAAAGCAGCCCGAATAGTGGAACTCTGAGACACAGTGCCGTATGGTTACCCCATCTAAAATAGAAATAAAAAGGTAGTAGTTCGAGTTTGAAGAATTTTATTAAAATCATTTAGCCCAAACTCGACATGGATATTCATAATTAAAGGTAATACATACATTAAAAGAATATGCCTCTTGATAAATATTTAGATAAATATGGTCCCTCTCCGGTGTCCAGCACTAAACACGAACATCTATCTCTTGTTATTTATTTTTTTTTTCATTATTATCATTATTATTTTTTGCAATACTGTATTAAGTGTTATTTTCTTAATAAGATTTAATACTTTTGTAATAAGATGTAAATTTCCCAAATTATTTAGTTTCGTTTTAGACACGTCTCAGTTTATGTCACTTATATAAATATACAACTTCCCATGGATGTGTTCAATAAATTAGAATATCAAGTTTGAATGTCATGGTTCCCTTCATGTATGAAAATGTCAGCAAACAAGTGAAAATAACCAGGTCCGTTTTAAATATAGAACATTTAAAGCCCCCATCTGCGTTTGGAGTTAAAAAAAATCGCTATTCCGCGAATATTCGTTGGATGATAATTCTTGATTTAGTATTATGAAAGATGGGTAACATGAAAATACAAACCAATCAACAAACGACGGCTTTTTTTCGAGAAAAGCATAATCTGCAGTATATAGTAATATATGTAAATGAGATTTTGGTCACGTGAAATACGCCCACGCGAAGGAGCGGTAATGCGCTCTATTCAAATCGGAGTCCGAAATGTTGCAGGTCATAAATATTCATCAAGGAAGGACTATGATTAGATCATCGCGTCATAATCATTTGCATTACTTAATATTGGAATGCAAATTTCAAGTTTATTCTTGGAATAAAAGTCTAGTTCTTGTGTAAATAGCCGTTTAAGGTCATTACCTGGCGATTCAGAAATGTCCATTAACACAGACGGGGAGTTTAAACGCATTTTTGATCCCCTGATTTTATTCTAAACGACCTCGGGCAGTTGTGGCTAAGATGAATTTCCCGGAACGTCAAACAATTAAATACGCACCCTGTATGAATTGAACACATCAAAGGCATATATTCTTAGAATGTCAATTTGAAAGACATACAATTACCAAATATATCTTTCTTTCAAACCCTCACTTCCGTTATAGCGTAAGATAATCACGAAGCCTTGCCTATGATGGCATATTAAAACTCAGTCAAATTGCAATAATCTAAAGTCAAAAAAAATAATTCAGTATTTCCGCGGTCGCGATGCAGCCAGTAGCAGCTGGCGTCGCATTATTCTTTCAATCTTCAACCATCGGCGGCCATGTGTTCGATTCTTGTCGACAACGCCTATCTGTACTACAGTTATCTACCACCAATGAGTAAATAAAGTGTTAACCGAAGTGAGATAGCAGCTTTGTGATAAGAAGGTTTGTAATGGTAATAGCAGACAACCATTGCTAGGTGATCTAGCCGCTATGATGACGAAGTGTTAAAAGCGACACAAATATCTTTTACTACAAACTTACTGTAGCATTTATGCATGAACCACGGCCCTGTATTGAAGTGTACGTGGCTCATTAAAATGCCATACAAAGAACATCTAAATTCAGTTAAGATTCATGCATTCTGATTTGATCAAAATAGAGTTTTAATCTGACAGAGTTTTAAATATTATGTGCGATTTTTACACGGGGTAGTCCTGTAAGAAATCTGCTATATAATAAACAACTTTTTACATGTTTGCTTCATGTATTTCATTTAAGGTTCGTGTAAAGTGTTTGAGACCCAATTTTAAGGGCGCTTGATTAGCCAAGAAAAGCAGTATGTCCAGGTATATTGGACAAAATAAAGCTATTTTTGAGCACAAGCAGTTGAGCAACATAAGACCGCCATAGCTATAGTGGTAAAGCTAAAACCTTGTGGAAAAGGGTCAATTGCATGACGGTTAGATAAAATTGGCTCATATTTAAACAAAGTACAGTCTAAAGTACTACCAAGGTACTACTAGAACCTTAGATATAAAACGCAGTCTCAAAAGGCTGTTTTGAAACAATCAACGACCATTCATTTTGTCAACATACTTGTCTAACCGGTTTGGTCTGTTTTCAAAATAGCACACCATAATATTGTAAAATATTTTCTGCGATTTATTTCAAATTATAGTTTTTGAATTCAATGATCTGTAATAAATTACTATATATTTATCATTCAGTGAAATAGAAATTGATATTTTGCTAAACAACCTTACAGGTATATAAACAATTCATATCAATTTATGTTATGATAACACACCATACCTTACAAAAATCTACACGTTTACAAAATTAGAATGACATATATGACATGTGTGTTTATAAAACAAGCCCAAATAAATTGCTTGCATAACTTCGTTTTGGGCTCGAGTTTTATACCAACGTATGTAGTAGTACATGTACCTGGGTAGTACTTTAAGCCTTTAAGCCTATCGCTGTACGATATCGCAGCCTGCGATTTTTCTAACGATGTTTTGAACATCGCAGACAGCTACGGTCTGCGGCGTATGTGTTCACAATGCCGCACGGTGACCGTGCGATTTTTAAAAAAAATTGAGGGGGAACATACCTTAAAGAGACCGTACGGGTCAAGTGCGATATCGCAAAGTAATCGTGAGATTCCCGTGCGGAGATCGTACGGATTCCGTACGGATATCGAGAGGATGCCGTGCGGTCATCGCACGATTCTACGGGTTTTATTTTGGATGTTTGATAGTTAAAATATCGTACGATTTCCGTGCGATCATCGCAAGGCATCCGTGCGATGTCCGTGCGGCGACCGTGCGGTGTCCGCGCAAGGCAACGGGCTTGCGATTTTTAAAGATGTGTATAACATTTTTTTAAACGAGATCGCAGGTGTCTGCGGTGCCCGTAAGACCGTGCGATGATCGCACGGGCACCGCATGTCACCGCACGGGCACCGCACGATTTTATGCTTACGGCGAGATACGGGCGCCGTACGGGCTCCGTAGGCCAAATGTAAACGAGGCTTTAGTCTGTTCTTAGTTCAAATATTGGCCAATTTTATCCAACAGTCTTGCAGTTGCTTGTTCTGTACAAAATGACCTTTTCCACAATGTTTTGGCTAAACCGCTTTAGCTATGGCAGTCCTGTGTTGCTTAACTGCTTATGCTCATGAATAGCTTCATTTTGATAAATGACGTGTTTTAAAATTGGGCCTCAAACACTATATATAAACCTTAAAGACATGAAAAGAATATGTGTTGACTGAATTCAAGGTATGGAAGTAAAAGCCTCACCACAATCATGTATGTGATCAAGTTCATACTTCCTTGAAATCAACGACTATTCTTTTCATCTCTAAATAGACACTTACGGTCCCCTGTGTGAATAGAACACGTTCCAGGACAGTTGTAGTTTATGTACAGTCCGCCACTTTCTTTGAAACCTTCCCAGCACATGAGTCCAAATGTACCTAAATGAGTGTGAAATATCAGCCGAATGAGGCCCAACGGCTGTTGAATACAGTACATAATATCCTGTATATAATGCAATTTGCCGGATTTGTAATCAAATATCACTTATCTCGTCCAGTTCAACGACATTTGCGATATAATAATAGCTCCCTATATTAAAATCAATGTTCTACTGAGCTCAAGTCTTCAATGGCTAATAAGACACTTTAAAACCTACATCGGACAAATAACGGTAATATTTGATAGAAGATTTTGAAAGACTTTCAAGTGTTTTTGAAAATGGTCAGAACGTTTTTGAATAGTTTGAATAAGTTCTGGAAATTAATGAATGGATGAATAAATGAATTAATGAATGAAAGGAACGATGAGAGATGTCATTTTACGTTTTTACGATTTTAATAGATGAGACAATTCTCATCAGATTGGAGAGGTAAACAATGGTCAAAACTTATGGCTGATTGGATCGTAAGTGAACCTTTTTTAAAATACTCTCATTTTTTTCACAAATTCAAACAAGCATGCTGAAAAATAAGCAGAATTACTATGCCTCTCTATACCTTCTTGCTAACTGCATACACTTAGCGGGGCATGGTAGTTCTACATTTACATTACTCTAGCGTTACCTGATTAAAGAGACTGGCAACTTTTCTCAGTAACCACAGCCAGTTAAATTGTTATGTATGAATGAATGTAAACGGTATAATTGTTTTTCCCGTGTCTATTTTAAGAATACGTCTGGGAAATTTCCGATCCCTTTACTGTTGGGTAAACATGTATTTTAGAACATTTTAGTTCTTTCGAAAGGATTTTAAGAAAGTGATTCAAACTCTAGAATCTTTTAATGTTCTATGCTATTCTAGATTGTTCTATGGTATTATATAAAGGGATTCCTACATCATTCTTGGTTCACTTGGTTTAGACTAATTGTTTCATTTAGTAGTACTGTGTTAAACTTAAAGGGGATTTCTCGTTATCTTAAGGTGGCAATGGACAGCAGCCTCCCGACTCTATAAACCGGAAGTGGGTTTTCGTTTATTTTACGGCTCTTATTGCGCGTTGTTTAAAAAGACCGGTTTTCGTAAGATTCTCATTATGGAAATGACGTAGAATAATGATGGTAGAACTTCATAAATTAGCCCCTTTTCAACATTTGATATTGATTGAATGACTTGATCATTAAATTTAACATGAAATGCGTTAAAACCGTCATTCGATCAGGAGGGGTCACTGTGAAATAACGAATAACTTTTTTACTTGCATGGAAAGGTGTGCTGAATTTTTTACCAAAAAAAGGAAAAATATGGGTTATAAACATATCGGAAAATAAGAAAAATTCATTGGGTAATTTCTTCAAAAAATAGGTTTTTGTGGCATTTTTTACCAGTAAAATTACACAAATTTGTGCATTTTTAACTTTTGAAGGCAAAATGTGCAAATGCAATTGACCAAAGAGAATTTTTCTTGTCAATAGCCATTGTGTACATGTATAAGGTCCATCAAAATGTATGTGTTTTATAGTTATAACCTAGTACAGAGTTCATACTAGACCTAAAACGAATATAACCGTTTTACTGAAAAATGGCCTATACCACTCAAGGGCAAATAACTCTAGCATGAAAACGAGCGTGGAAAGGTACCTTCATATTTTGATTAAATGACTACACAATGTTAATCTACAACATATGTGACCAGGAAAAAAATTCATTGGGCGGGAAAAAATGACACCATGTGTCCATTGCTACCTTAAAAGTTTGATTAAAAGTGTGGTAAGTTTTAAATTCGGATATTATTGGACTTTTTTTGTGGACCAGGAACTTAATTCAATTAAATCTGAAAATTAAAAATTTAGGATTAAACATTCAAGGTATTGTCATTTGTTTTTTTGTATTAATTTTATATTGTCAATAATTCGGTTATTATTGTCAATAAATATTGCTAATTGTAAAGTTCGCTGCTGGCTTCTTGTTCTTGTTACGTTGGCACATAACAATATCGATATGTTCGGAATTAATAAAATCGACTCTTTCCCACAGAAAAAAAATTGCTTAGAAACCGGACGCATGGTTTGGATTTGATTATTGTCAATATCTTGGCGTAAGAACGTAATATATTGTGTCTGTTCACTGTTCATTGATTTGACATTGCTATTTTCATGTAGAGTTTCGGTAAATATAGACGATTTTTTTCGAAAATTTGCTTAATCACCTTTCATGATTAATGATGATACGATTTAAATGATAATGCTTGGTATTTTCTAATATAATTTTGAGAATTGCGATTTTTTTGCACTTTCCTGTCCGCAGTAACCATAAGGTAACATCGGCCTCAAGGAAAGATAAACCGGAAATTGATTTGTATGATTTTTTTGCACGGTCGATTCTGTTCAAGGAAAAAATGTAGAAAAATGATGATACCATTTCATATGATTAATATGTTACCTTGTTTTCAACATTTTAAATAATCAACTGGATAATGTAATTTAATAACAAAAAACAAACAAACAAGCAAACAAACAAACAAAAAGACCAAACAGTGTCACTTGAAATAACGAAACACTTTGTTATATGCATAGAAAGGTATGCTGATTTTCACCAAGTTTTTTAACCAAATAAAAGGGAACAGGTGTTTTTTCAGCATATCGAAAAGTAAGAAAAAAATGATTGGGTATTTTTTTTAGAAAAATAGTATTTTGTTATTTTTTCCGCTTATAATAATCTAATTCGTGTAATTGATCAAAGGAAACTGTTCTTGCCATCTGTCATGTTGTATATGTGTTTTATAGATATTGATAGCTGATACTGAACTTATATGATACCTAAGACAAATTTAATTGTTTTATTGAAAAATGGTAAGTTCCAACCAAGAAAAGATAACTGTACCATTAAGACGAGCATGGAAATGTACTTTCAAATATTGATATATTAACTATACAAAGATAATCTTCAAACACGTGATGAAGAAAATATATCCATTGGTCGGAAAATTTTGACGCCGCGTGTCAGTTGCTTCCTTTTGTATATAGTATTTTAGCTTGTTTCACAGAAATGAAATGAAGTCAATAGAAACATGTCATTGGAAATATTGCTATTATTAAGTGTCTTCCCCTCACCACTATTATGAACTGATAATAAATATTACAAGAAATGTGTATCCAATATACTTAACAGAGCATGTAGTGATCAACATTAGTTCACCCTATTCATTGACCACATAAATTGTTTATATATGTTTTTAATCGCATACGGAATACATCAATGACGCTGTCCAATGAAGTTGCCATATCGTACAGGCTTCACAAGCTGCTTATCTTGACCCTGTTAATGACATTATTTCCGGCTAACATTTACAAGACGCACTAGATTAACGATTCTTGGACCTGACTCTATTTAATGCTGAAAAAGGATTTTCGCAATTGAGCTAAAACACTCGATGACAATAATCGTTACTTTTCCTTATCAAGGAAACAATATCAAATACGTACTCAGGAGACATGTGTAATTTCGCGGTGAAAAAAAAAAATGTGTTAAAAAAGGCACAGGTTTTTTGGAGAACAGTGTGGCTTCTTCTAACGTTTAGACAGACAAATTTCACGACACCAACCGAATTGATTTTATATTGACATGACTGTGTAAAGGAAATTTTATTAAAGCTATCTAGTAATTTTCTCGATGAAACAGAAAACAAATGATGCGTTTTTTTCTTGACGCTAGTATAATTCCATTTAAGGACAAACGAACGATTAAATGATCTTACGGCGAATTGCTTATTATTTCAAGGAAACAATGTAACAATCTAAAAGCATACTAAGACGATATTGCACAAGTGGTCATAAAATGCCAGATTTGTTAAACGAGTCATCTTCTAATAAATAAAAACTTGGCCCTTCTGTTTTAAATGATGATTTAAATAATGTTGTTAATTAACTCAAGTATTATTTATAACTTGGCCTGATTGATATATTTTTTTTATCTTATAACTATACAAATATCCATGTGATAACACCCCGTATGATATTTTTTATGATATCGCACAGTTTTTTTAGAATAATGATATAATGCGGTTATTTTTAGAAACGAAACTTGCATTTCTGCTAGAGACATCGACAAAAAGAAGACAAAAAGAGGTTATAAGATAGATATAATACGTACTTAGTGTATTTTATGAAAGAAATATCAAACTCGGTTGTTAGAATTGATAATTGTCTCGGCAGAGCCTCGACAATTTTCAATTCTTCCAACCTCGTTAGATATTTTTTTTCATATAATACACTTATTATATATATCTAAAACGTATGAATTTTAGCCCGCTTAACACAATTCGTCGCCTGTAAAATGACGCCATTTCTTCCATTATTACGTCATTTTCTCGGCACCGATTAGTCATTGCCAAGCGCTCCAATATCATTTGTTATAGTGAGTATAATATCGTCATAGCGACCGTGTATTATTAGAAATGTTGAAGGGGCTTTTCTTACTCCAGCGACGCAGGAAGTATTATAACAAAAAAAAATATTTTCATGTCTAACGCCTTTGTATTATTTGTTCAATAGTAAATTAATTTAAGGTAATCGCGGGAAGATAACACTGTCGAATTTTCAACTTTCTTAAAATCTCACAATAATTGCTTGAGATTTATCTTTGAAGTGCGGGCATAAGCTTCAACGCAATAAAAAGGGTTTGAAGCTCATCCATTTGACGTCGTGACGTCATGAAGGGGCCAAACCCTTTTCGACCTGCAAAAATCAGTTAATGTCTTCGTGTTATATTTTTCATAAATTTCGAGTTGTGAAGTTGTTGCAACATTTTTCGTCGAATTCGACGTCGCACCAAAATCATCGTTACTATTTTTATTTGACGCCTATCTTCGTGCAATAACGTATTTTAAAACATTTGAAGTTAAAGATTTTTTTAAAATACAAGCTTCAGAAGTAATAAATCTTAAAGTGATTTTAAGAAAAACAAACAAACAAACAAACAAACATAAAAAAAATATTTTTTTATCCGTTTAAAGACCGTTTTTGTGAATATTTCTCGCGACGTTGAAATATCGTTTGATTTGTGATATCTTCGCGGAATCGAATTTTACAAAAAATCTAACACGAAGACACGTGGATTTCATTTCAGAAGTCTTCGGTGGAATGCTGTGGAATGGCGTTGATATTCAAGTGTCCGATTGGTCCACGAAGACGTATGAACAGAAGAGTACATATATTTTATTAAAGGGAGGCAATAAATATCGCTAATTTTGTTCATTTTGAACAAAATTAGCAATATCGGATTACCTCCCGTTAATTTCACTCAAAACTCGCTTTACACACTCATTCAATTTCATTCCGAATTCATCCCAAAATCATTCACCTTGTCAACTTCACTATGTTCTTTACTGTACACACGAACAGTTTACAATCCAATACGCACGCGTCAACGGGACGAACATCTAAAATCATATGCGTGTAAAGCAGGCCATGTCTGTTGAAACGGTTGAGGAAATTCAACCCTGAGAGACTTGATTGACAATTACTTAAAATCACGGTTGGAATATATACCAGAGGATAATCGTTTGTTTCGGTGTAAGATCGATTTATATTTCATTGAGTGAACAACAAAAGCTATATTTTCACGAGTGGCACAGCAGCGAGCGAAAATATAGCTTTTGTTGTTCACGAAATGAAATATCAATCGATCTAACTCGAAAAACAAACGATAATTCTATTTCTTTAATTCAAAATTGAGACAAAATGTGAAATTTCTAGGACATATTTTCGTTTAGCGCGTCATTTTGCCCGTGATTGCTATGCAACGTTCATTGTGACGTGACTTATTTCGCCCCGCATGGATGACGTCAGATAGGGTGAAATGCACAAAAGTAGGGTATAAAATTTTGATAATTTCACTGCTTTTGCGGTGAGATTATCAAGTGATAATCTACCGTTATTTCTCGATAAACCACCGAAAAGCATTAAAGAAATAGAGGATAATCGTTTGTTTCAGTGTAAGATCGATTTGTATTTCATTGAGTGAACAAGAAAAGCTTTATTTTTCACGAGTGGCAGAGCCACGAGTGAAAATATAGCTTTAAATGTTCACGAAATGAAACATTAATCAATCTTACTAGAAAAACAAACGATTATTCTATTTCTTTAATGCAAAATTGAGACAAAATGTGAATTTTTCTTGGACATATTTTCGTTTAGCGCGTCATTTTGCACGTGATTGCTATGCAACGTTCATTGTGACGTCACTTATTTCGCCCCGCATAGATGACGTCAGATAGGATGAAATGCACAAAAGCAGGGTATAAGTTCTTGATAATTTCCCTGCTTTTGCGGTGAGTTTATCAAGTGATAATCTACCGTTATTTCTCGATAAACCATCGTAAAGCATTAAAGAAAAAGGAATAACACATTTTTTTAGTGTTACCTACCAGACAAATAAAGCACTACAAGTAAAATAATTACGGTTAAGTGGTTACGTAACTCCATATCATTCCGATTAGATAGATTAACACATTATGAAATGTTTTCTCTTACCTCGTCATTTATTATCTTGTTAAAATTTACATTTTCTCTACAGTCATGTATTGAGTGGTTCAATGTACAGTTAATAACATCGTGAAATTGACAATGTGAATGATTTTGGAATGATTTAGGAATGCATTTGAAGGAGAGTGAGGAGCGAGTTTTGAACGAATTTAATGAGAGGTAATCCTATATCGCAAATTTTGTTCGGGATGAACAAAATTTGCGATATTGATTACCTCCCTTTAATAAAAATGCATACAAGTTCTATAAATAACTTCCTACTTCTTCAAGGGCCTATTAGATGCTTACAATTTGAATTATATTAGTGAAATCGCGATTTTCTCTATCCAAGTTTTTTTTTTTTTTTCAATGGGTTTGAGCGTTTATGAATGTCTTGAGTCAGTGTTAGGAATGAATGATTGGATCGCTGAGTGAGCGGTTTAGAAAGGTTTTGATTGAGGTGAATGTCATGAACATGTAAAAAGTCAGCAAATTATTTCGAATGTTTGACACACATCTCAACCAAATCTTTACCCTAACCGCTTGCTTAGGAAACGCTCCGAAACGTCAAAAAAAAAAAAAAACAAAAAAAAACAAAAAAAAACCACCAAACTCAAAATCGTTCAATACAATATAATCTTTCCACAATTTCATTGGCTTGTGTAGGTTTCAAACCGTCTTAAGAAAGAACAATAAATGTTTTCAAAATATATGAATGTTTTACAAGAAAAATGGCTAACATTTATTTCAAAATTGTTTACAGTTTTGAAAAAAGTCGTGAATGTTTAAATTGAAAAAAAATATGCTTACATTAATAGGACAACCAAAAAGTAATCAACGTTGAGAAAAACAGAAATTCAAAAGAAAAAAAAGCTCCACAGATAAACCATTTAGAAAAGCAGTAGTTTGTGTTTGTCAGAATATAAACCAGATAATGGTCCTCAAAGCGATTGAAGAAATCACTTTACTACGAGCTTATTTAAAAAAAAGTTCTTCAAAATTACGCTTGAAAAATTCCAATATAAATCTTTTTTTTTTTTTTTTTTTCTATTTAGGTTAATTCACGAAATAACACAATCGTTTTTTTCGACTAATTTAATGTATTGAGATAACGATTTCTATTTTGTAGTAATTTAGATAACATGTCGTCCATCAATCCGGGTAAAAAATCTGTTGGCTCTTTATTTTACGCTATAATCATGGTATAAATAAACCCTGAACAGTGTTCATATATGTACTGACTTATCTCGATTTGAGGTATTAGAAAATTACATTCGTTCAATGTAAATTATTTTTTAAAATGCGATTTTCGTGACAAAAAATATTTTCATCTTGCGCAATTAAGGTAGCAATGGACACACGGGATCATTTTTGTTTTTTCTGTCAAGTGATTTTTTTCTTATTCTAAATATGCTAATGGTTTTCATTGTCTTGTCATTATATAAAAAAAAATGGATATATATTTCCGCTCTCGGTTTCGTGCTAGAGTTGTCTGCCTTCGGATGGAACAGGTGTTTTTTTTAATAAATAACCTACATAAGTTTTGTGTCTCGTATGAGCTCAATGTCTGGGAACGCGGCAACACATTTTATAAAATGGCCTACGTCGCGGGAATGACATAACCACTTTGAATATTTTTGATATTACACGGGTGTTATTACACCAGTGTAGCAACTATGCAAATGAGCTCAGGGCGAATAGCAACGCTATTTTGTAACCAGAAGAATAACGTCGTATATTTTGTGACGTCAGTTTTAAACGGCGTTATAAGTTTCGCGGAAAATGAAAAGTTGAATCTAAAAGAATCCGACGATTTTTCGGGTTATATTATAAATAGAATATATAATTTGTTCTCATAGATTACAGAATTTATTAAACTCGTCATCTAAAACAGATAAAACCCCGGCGCAGCCTCGTTAATATCTGTTTATAGAATCTCGTTTAATAAATTCGGTATTTCATGACAGCTCATTCAATATCCTCTATATCTTTTTATAGACCTTACATATGTACACAAAAACTACTGTCAATGACATCTCTCATTAATTAATTATCTTTGATTCTTATTCTTTCAAAAGTTAAAATTACACTATTGTTTGTATTTTTTTTAGCTTTACTGACCGAAGGCCAGCAAGCTATTATCATGGCGTTGTGTCTGTCATGCGTGCGTGCGTTAACTTTTCTTTGACCATTTCTCCTCCCTAAACCGATTGGCGGATTTTGATTAAACATAACAGAATTGTTCCTTGATATACCCTTATCCAAATTTAGATTGGCCCCAAAAATTGGGCACTGCAGGGTGGGGGTTAATTTCGCTATAAAATCTTTAAGAATCTTCTCTTCCCAAACCACTGGCCCTTTTACAATGAAACTTGGTAGCTTTTCATATAAGGTTTAGCCTACACTAAAATCGTCTTTTATTTACACCATTTTGCTTCTTCACAAATTTCCTTGTACACTTTTATTTATGGCTGTGTTTCTTATTGATGTATTTGAAAACTAGTTGAGCGGATCATGCCATCTTAAGCCTTTTGACATAAAACCCTATATTTTTAAGAAATTGTCCAATGATATTTTTTGTATTTTCCTGTATGTTTAAGAACCATGTTTTTCCTTTATTCTAAAAAAATCGGCATGCCTATCCACGCAACTCAGAAAGTGTTTGGATGAATCCACCCAATTTTATTATATTTTAATGTATTTTTTTTTGTAAAAATCAATGATTTAATCATTTTATTGATATGTTCTGTCAAAAAGAAGCTTAGTTACGAAATGATAATATCATTTTCCAAGAATTTTCCTTAGGCAAAATCTTACAAAAAAGCAACGCTCAAAAAGCCGTAAATAAATATTCGCTTACGTTTTATAGAGTCCAGGGCGATATCCATCGCTTCTATAAGATGAGCCAAACTATTTTTTTAATACATCTGGGCATTAAGTGAACCTATAGAGAATAACATGTTAGTGGCTAAAAATATCAATGTTATCTGGTCGAGGTTGGGAGAATTTATTATGACGAGGCTCTGCCGAGTCATGATAATTTCTCCCAGCCGAGACCAAATAACATTGATATTTTAAGATTCATACTGTTATTCTATTTATCATGCAACCATTGTTCAGTGCTTAATTATGATAATCCCTTCAAAATCTATAAAATTTAGGTAAAAGTGTATGCAAAGTGTTTCTAACATGTTATGTTATCATGCAGGTATTATCATGTCAACACAGACCTCATTGCATGATAAATAACAATAACACTGCCCAGTTTTGAAGTTTCTGGACTAGGGACATGTTGCCGATTGACTATAAACATGGTCATGGTCTCATAATATCCAAAAATTTCGAATTCCGGAATAATATCAACTGAGACGTATAAACGAGTTTTGAATAACGTTACAAAGATGTGGGGATGTCAGTCTGACAAAATTCTTTTTTTCATAGTGGAGAAAATAAGCGATGTCTTATTACTTAAACTATCATAATGTTGTATTAAAAGATCATCAACTTCAAGTACAATTCAAGATATTTCAAAATGCACGCCAAACAATAATCAAGTAGGGAAATGACTATCCTTAATGTTTTTTTTTTATGATTTTCAATGACTTCGAATTATTAGAGTTCGCGTTCTTTTAGAGAACTGGTCATTTTATTAGTGTTAAAATGACCAGTTGATTATATATTGTAAGTGCATGCATCTTTAAAGTACGGAACAGAACTGAATTGGCGGAAAGACCAAAGTTTTAATGAAATTACATGGATATAATAGAATTTCGCACATGGTTTATTTTGTAATCAATAAAACTAAAAGTATTCAATATAATTCAGTTATTATGTTTTTGCAGCTTCGACGTTCTTTAACCTCACTTTAATGAATTATATGTACTAGTCTGTACATAGATAAATGTGCTTTTACCGCCAAGCTACCACCAAGCAAATGCAGTCCAAATGAAATTGCGGAATATTTGAATGCTTTGTGCAAAGGTTTTGGACGCAATGACTATTGACTATATTCTAAGAATAAGTATTGTTTGACTGAGTGATTAAAGGACACAGAACAAAATTTGATCCTAGCACAATCCGTGCAATCTTACCTGGGTCGAAACTACCCAGATGGTCTCTTTTCGTGTGACTGGTCACAAATATATAAAACAAGTGGGTAAACCAGAAGCCCGATAAGCTTTTGTCTTTTAGAACACCCCACATTTCTTATCGAAGTACACTTTGATACAGAGAACAATTTCTGTCTGTGAAATAGGATAAAAGTTAGCAAGATATAAGGGAAATTTGTATATATATTATACGTACTTCTGACTCGTTTTGCATGAAAAAAAATATCTAACGAGGTTGGGGGACTTTGACTATAAATTTTCTTCTCCTCATAAAGTACTGGATGGATTCCAATCAAATTTCACAGGAATATTTCATGGGTGACCCTCTTTAAGATTCCGCCAGAGAATTTTAATCGGTTTGAAAACATGGCTGTAATAGGCGTGGCAAAATTTCCATATGTGGTGGCTTTTCTCAGAAACTTATTGGTGGATATAAACCAAACTTCACATTAATTATCCTTGAGTGGCCCCATATCAGCCAACAAAAAATATTGTGATTAGATGAAACAACTTTAATTTTAAGAGCAGAGTTCAATTCTCTTTATGTTTTGTGATGAAATTTGAGATTGATTTTCTCATGATTTAATTGATGGACATCAGCCACATTTAAATGAAATGATCCTAGGGTAACCCTATTTCAGGCTACCCAGAATTAATGTGATTAAAAATATGACTTTTTGGGTAGTGGTCAATTCTCTATACGTTAAATAGTGAAAAATTTGAAACTGATTTTCTCAGGATAGATATCAACCAATTTTTACTAAAATGATCCTTGGGGGACCCTTTCATACCTTGCATAAAAATTTTCATGTTCAGATGGAAAATACAACTTTTATTGGCAGCCGACAATTTTTGTGTTATAAAGTGAAAACTTTGAAATTGATTTTTAGCTCAACTGGCCAAAAGGCCAGCGGGTCATTGTTTTGGAGGTGTGTCTGTGCGTCTGTGCGGGAAATAGGACTCAAATTCGCTATAAAATGTCCGGTTTAGACCCACATGGGTCTAAAGGCCCTTCAATTGATGAATAGGAAAATATTTATTTATTTGTTTGTTTGATTATTTGTTTGTTTCCTAGAATGCGTTTTAACACCGCTTTAAAAACATCTATCATTATCGCGACGGCTGGACAATCGGACGGTGCAGACCTAGTATTTGTCACACCAGTACTACATATAACAGTACATCCTTTCTTAGCCTCCAGCTGCTGTTCTACAAAAGCTAGGATTATCGACCAATTGGTGAGAGAAGAACAGTCGGAAAGAATGAGACTCGCCGTCGGGATCGAACCCGTGACCTCTAGATTGACAGTCCGATACGCTATCAACGACACTATGACGGCACAATAAAGGAAAATGAATAGACAAAAAACAAAAAAAAAAAAAAAAAACCAGAGGAAATCGCTCATTTGACGAAACAAAACTCAATCAGTTGCTTTTTCTATGTATTACATTCCCTACAACCTTTCTTTATTTCAAAAACTATGTATTTCGTCTTTTCCTTATCATCCTTGGCCCTTTCCAATTTTGCGTATTGATAGAAAGAAATCATTCCAATAATGTCTAGTCACCATCTTGGATTACGCTTTAAAAATTCGAAGCAAAACAGTTTTGAAGCTGTTTTGAAGCGAAAAGAAACATTTTACTAAGTCCATAAATTATTCCAAAGGGAATTAAATAAACACATTTTAATTAAAAACTCTATTTCAATATTTCGGCGAATGCCTTTTTCAAGAAATATCACTCAGAAATGTTCCAACTACATATTTTACAATTCTACTGTGCAGCCATATTGAAATTGTTTTGAATGTCGCTGTTAGAAACATGACGTCATTTTGGCGTAAAAGACGTAACGTCATTTGCCGAAATGACGTTATTTGGCGTAATGTCACTCTTTGGTGCACATACATCATTAATTACTACTGGAAGGGTTCTCATATAAGATTTTTGATATTACAGCCACTGGGTTTTGCGGTTTTCAGTCTCTGAATCCATAAGCTCTCATGTAATTGGCGTTCTGTCCTTTCGGCCCCGTAACATTTTCGTAAAACAGCAAAAGATAGATCTTCTTCTGTGTGGTCTCTAGAACCGAAGTGTGAGTTAATTGGTTTGTCCTTTCCTAAACGTATATCGCGCATGTGCTCTGTTACTCTGGTGTGTATTTCCCTCTCGGTCTCGCCTACATATACAGCTAATTGACATTTTTTACATATTAAGACGTAGACTATGTTACGTGTACGGCAATTTATCTCTTTCACTGTACTGAAAGTCGACTGACCCTCGGTGTCTTGAATAGTTCCCCTATACATTCTTGAGCATAGGAAACAGTTGGTGCGGCATTCGTTTCCATCCTTTTTCGTTAATTTGTTTGTTTTTCCATGTACCAGTACATCACTGAGACTCGTATCTCTTCTAAAAGCTATAATTGGCGGATCCTTGAACACTTGCTTCATTCTATCAGAGCGATAAAGCACTGTCATATGTCGCCGCACAATCTTATGGACATCTGGTAGGAGGTTCGAGTAAGTCATAACTAAGGGGATCCTTTTGTTGTTCTTTTCTTTGTTGTTGTTTTCCTTCCGAAGCAGATCCGTCCTATCCAACCTGTCAACCTTCTGTAGTTGGAATTCAATCAACTTTCCGCTATAGCCCCTTCTTCTCAAATGTTGTTTTAATTCCCGTCGATGCTTTTCATAGTCGTCATTGCGTGTACATATCCTCTTAATCCTTAGACCAAGTCCATAAGCTAATCCTTTCTTAGTGCTCGACGGGTGGTTTGATGAGCTTTTTAAACATAACTGTTTGTCCGACGGTTTAATAAAAAGATCAGTATATATATGTCCATTTTTCAGTTTAACCCATGTATCCAAAAATTCTATCTTATGTCTGCTAAACCGAAGATCAACTTTAATGTTAGGGTGTATTGTGTTGGCAAAGTTAACAAATTGGTTCAGCTGCGCTTCGCTTCCTGTCCACAATCCAAAACCGTCATCGATGAAGCGTTTGTAGAAGATGGGCTGCACAGGAGCTGTTGAAAGTTGTTCGTCCCACTTTCTCATAAATGTACAAGCAAAGTTTTTACCCAGTCTTGAGCCTATAGCAATACCTTCTTTTTGAACAAAATTCTTTTCTCCTAGGCTGAAATTGTTATTGTCAAGAACAGTTCTGATCATTTCCATCACTCCAGCAGTCTCTATGATAGGCTTAGATCTCCTATTTAAGGCCTCCTCACAGGCTCTCAGACCTCCTTCACGGGGGACAGAGGGGTATAGCTTCACAACATCGAAACAGAACATCAATGTATTTTCTGTAAGTGGCTCATTTAGCTCATTAAGTTTGGTGATAAATCACTGAAAGAAACATTTTATGCCCTAAATAAATTTAGGACGAGGAACGAAATAATTTGGGCAGATCTTACACTGTATATAGATTTAGGAACGACAACTTCGTTAGCGCTTGAAACATTGAAACACGGGGACTATTTGGAAATCTACTAGGTACCGAGATGCACATTCTGAAAAAAATGTGTGGTCTGTGATCACTTAATCCCCTGAAAGTAGTATTCTGAGCCGAGTGAGGCTTGAGCTGGATTGGGTGTTTGTTGCTAAATTGTTGTTAAGAACTATTTCAGGATGTTCCCTCGTTCATATTATTGTTCATGATTGTTTGTTTAGTTTCTGTTTTTCTAGCTCATTTTGGTTTACAATTTTTCTGAAAATCTGCTATCTGAAGCCTCATGGCGGACCCTTCTGTAGCCTAATATTTCTTTTTTTCTTCACTTGGATATGAAATCAAAATTGCATAACCCTTAAAAAAATCTCAATTTGTAAGTGTGTACCCCCTTTGCAGATATCCTGAACCTGTGACTTGGCCTTAATGTATCATCTTAGTAGTCTGAGCAGGGGCCAACCCAATCGGGAACCCTCGGCGATTCTACGGAATAGACCTCGGGAATAATAAGGGCGCAGCCATGAAAGCGCGTCATTTCACACGTCATATATGACGTCACAAACATAAACGATCCAGCTAAGGATGAAACATAATTGAATTGCATAAAACAAAATCAATGAAAGAATAAAAATGGGCATATTATAATTTTATAACAAAACGCAGTGTCTTACTGCGTTTTGTCATGAAATTATCATATGCCAAAAAGATTTCCAAAGACGAATGGAAAGAATTAACAAAATGTGATTTTCTTCATGCGTATTAACCGAAGTACCACCAGGAGCCGAATTACCTCAAAAACGACCCAAAATTACTACACTTACGTCCGAGGTACTTTTTAAGTTACGGAAAAGTCCGAGCGATGTTCCGAATGGGGCCAACCTGCTTGAAAAAAGTAGTTCCCACTAGTGACAATATCAGAATTTATTATACTCGGAAACCCCAAAATTTCATCGCTAGGAATGATATAAAAACAATTCTTTCCCTATAGTCCGGCAGAAATTAAGCTGGACCTAGTAGTGTGGTATAAAGTTTTTTTCTTGATTGATTCTGGTAGTTAAGACATTGCACATCAAGAATCTGAATGATGACATCTTGTCATCATTGAGCATTTTGAGAAAATGGAGATGGCAGCCAGGGTTATCGTGAAATATACAAACCTATCATTAACTTGCTGAAATTATTTTTCTGAACCTACTTTTTTACTTATTCTGATCACCAAGATGCTTATTAGAACTCAGAAAATAAATCAATGTGTGAATTGAAATTTGAATTTGGACTTGTAATCAAGATGGCAGCCAAATGGAATTCTGTATTAGTAAAGCGTGTAAAAAGTCATGTTATTACAGACTTCAACCTCAGAATGATTTCAACCATTTTGTTCAGAGGCTGAAACGATTTCTTTTTGAAAATGGGTAAAGAATTCTAGTCATCTGATTGGTTTTTTTTCGGAAATTGAACTTGGCAGCCAGGAATGCATAAATGCAAATTTGTGCTAAAAATAAATTGTCAATCTGGAAGATTTTTAAGGCCAGTTTAGCTGATTCCTAGATTGATTCTTCTAGCCAAGGCATTCATCAATAATAACACTGATGACACCTTGTTATCATTGGATTTTTTTTAATGGAGATGGCAGCCAGGATTTTCATACAAAATACAAGCCCAGCATATTAAGCATAATATCTACATTTTTTTCTTAACATAACATTTCGTATTTTCTGAGCTTATAGGAACTAGAAAAACAAAACAAGCTTAAATTTAGAATTGTTACCAAGATGGTAGCCAAGTCGGAATCTGAAAGTCATGTTGAAACCAACAACAGCCTTTTGATAACTTTAAACATTTAGTCCGCAAGGCATCTGATCAATTTTGAAAAAAAAGGCTCATAAAACCAACCTCTAATCTAATTTCTTTCTGAAATTTGAAATCAGTCAAGAAAAAAATGAATGTAGATTCCCACCTAAAAACAAATTAACCTTCCACTCGCCATTTTGCTATTAACATGCCCTGCCAAAATAGGTGAGAAAACGACTGCCTTAAACAAAACTCAAATCGATTATGGTTATTAGGTTAGTTTTTAGCAAGTTGAGCTCTTTATAAAAGGCAATAGCTCTAAATGAATTTTAATAATATATCATACCATTGAATAATTGAAATATATTTCTCTAGGTTGAATCTCAATCTGAGATTATGCTTACTTGAAACTTGGATGGATGACAGCCTTTATCGTGTATATATGTAGTAAAACCTAGAATAAAAGTCAGAAAAGTGAACAAAAATGTATTTCTCTAAATGAAACAATTTTGTTTAAAAAAACCCGCCTTTTTGCTTTTTGATATTCAACATAGCAGTCACGAATGAAATGAAAAAAAGGTTTAAAAAAAATTGTATCAGCTTATATCAAGACTTTTGTATTGTATTTTATCAAGAGTGTGCTGTAGAACTTTCCTTTTAAAAATGCAGACTTTTTATTGGGATCTTGTTATCATGTTGATTACAGCGAGAGCTATTTTAAGTATAATGACACATCTGAACACATGAAAAGTTCCAAAATTTTAATGTTTATCACAATTGACTTAGCAGATGGCAGCCAGGATGAAAAGTGTCGGACTCTCAACCATAGGCACCATGGTTCGATGTCCGGCCGAGGCAAATATTGTATGAACGTGTGTCCACCAGTGCACTTAGCAATGCAGTTTTGCTGAAATACTGATACAAGTGGCTGTAAACCCGAGTAAAAAAAAACCCTGATTTTGCAGCTTTCCCTTACATAACATTTCTTTGGTCATCTAGCTTTCTGTCAAGCTCAGACAAACATAAAATTTTAATTCACAATGAACAAATTTTGATAATTATTGAAAACGTGGAATGACAGCAAAAAAAGGCAATTGATTGAAATGATCATTTGACCTTACTATGTAAGAATCAAGTTGTCAACATTGGATATTTTGGGTTCTACTTGTCGTTCTGAGCGGTCTAAAGATGTCGCAAAGAATTTAAAAATTGACTGAAAAAACACTGTCTACGCTTCTTATTATCTTTTATCTTATTATAGTGGCCCATGTATCTTATTAAGGTTTTCAGTATTCATTTCAATAATGGAGTGCTTATTTCAAGACTACAACATTCTCAATGCGAGATGGCAACCAGTTTTAAATACTAAATTAGCTTGTATCCAAATACATGTAAATATAAGATCAGAGGGGGCATCATACACTCCTCGAAGCGATATTGCATATATGGCATGGAATTATTCATTTGGCGCAGATACAAGACGTTAATATGAGTTATCTCTGGACCGACTGGTGAATTAGGGTGAATTTCAAGATGGCAGCTAAAATAACTTATATGTAAGAATAGCTTTTGTAGATGTCCTTCCACATTTGTATCTACATTTTATGACTCAAACATCTGTTTTGTGAGTCCTTTACGCCATCCTTATAAATCATGGTCAATTAGAAAACCATAAGGTTCTAATTTCGAGATGACAGCTAGTTTTAAGAACAAAAATTTTCTTTCATTTTCTTTTAGTCTGTGGACAAGTAAGAGTCACCTGATAATCACAAATGAATGTCGAAGAGTGATATTTATTTGTTCTTGGACCTCTCGGAGCCTAAATAAGGACGTTTACATTATGTAATTTTGGGTAAGACTTGATATTAGATTTCAAGATCTAATAGCAAAACAAGTGGAATTCAATCGAGAACCATCAGCATAAAGATAGAGCTAAAGATACTGTCATCCACATTCCTGACTGCCATCTCAAACTAAGAAAATCAACTCATATGTAGTGAGAGATACAATCCGCTTGATGAAAGGAGGATGGAAAGAGATTAAAATTTGATTTAAATGAAAAAGAATTGAGCAAAACTGTGTGAACTCCTATTTAGCAATGTTGCCAAACAACCAACCGTTCTGTTTGGCAGCCATCTTCACTTATAAACACAATTCTGATTAAAAATTTGAAAATTAGTATTTGCTTTATCAGAAAACAGCGAGTTAGCCAATTAATAGTGATATAAAATAAAAGTATAAATGTCAATTAACATTTGTAGTTAATCAAAATGGTAGTATTCTCATTTTTGCATTCCTGGCCGCCATCTAGTTAGGAAGTCAATCTACAAGCGGTGATGGTGCTATCAATCTGATTTTAAGTAGATGGGATTGCAGCTATCATCAAGAGACATAACAGGAATTAAACCAATTCAAACGTTTGGTTCGTCAAATAGGATCTATTGTTCTCTAAATGCTGTGTAATATTACTGTTTGGCTGCCATGTTGTCTAAAATAGTTAGTGTTTCTTTCGTTTTATGGGTTAATTTCCTCATTATACTTAAAAGTATGATCTTTACGACAAAACTAAGGTAAAAAAATGCATAAAAACCTATCATCAAGACAAGTAAAGAGGCAGCATGTACTTGTTCAAGGGGTCCTGGCTGCCATCTCCATTTTCTCAAAATGCTCAATGATGACAAGGTGTCATCAGGCAGATTTTTGATGAGTAAGACTTTGGCTACAAGAATCAGCTAAGAAAAAAACTTTATACCACACTTCTAGGTTCAAGAAAAATATGCCATTTTTCTGCCGGACTACTAGATATATATGTTCGAAGATCTCTACTCATTGGACAGAACACAACATCCATATCTGCTCCATTTCGTTATAAAATAGTTTACAGTAGTTGTTTCAATATGTATTGATTCTAACCATGTCCAGTTTGTGTCCGTTACGCTTTTCTGTTTTTTAAACTCGACTAGCCATCTATCTGCATCTACAACGCTAGCAACTCGAAAGGGCTTAGATGTCATCGATATTAAAGATAATGATATTAAACAAATGATCTTCAACCTCGCCTACTCACAATCAATATAGCATTATTCATGACATGTTGCGTAATAGAAATTGGTAAATACTATAAATTATTCTGCGTGTTAATATCAATTGCGTGTTTAGGAATTTGATGACAGCCGCTTGAAAATGTATCTATTTTACAACTTTAACCACCAATTTATATGAAAGGTACATTTGGACATTTCGTTCAGGAATCTTGGTGGGTGTTAAATTTAAGTTTTGCTTAATATGCAAATCGTAGTTATGACATGTATGTTTCCCATGAACGATGTGCGCTTTATTTTCAAAACGGTGAAATTTACCCTGTTCAAGTTCAGACGGCATAACTAGGAAGTCGTTGGTCAAAATATCTTTAAACCATTATTTCTATGCTGCCGTTTCAAAATTTTATTAAACATGTTTTCTGTAAATTCGGTTTCATTAAGGAACGCTTTTGTGAACTTCTTTCAAAATTGGCCTAGTGGCTACGAAAAATAAATATTGGTGACACTTCCTCATCATGAAAACTCACATTGGAAAAGAAGAGCTCTGTAAAGTAAAATAGAGGTTTAAACTATTTTTATCTAAACAATTTTGTCAAACAATTGTGTTTGTATCGGAAATAAAAATTAATGAGTTTTTGTAAATCATATATGATAAGTCGCTTGGAAAACGGTTCTTATTTAATACCTTTCACAAGACTACACGTTTCTAGTTATCTATAGAAAATTCTAGTAGAATAGGCGGCATTTTCTGTACGAGGCTTATTTTTCGACTTGGTTCAACACACCTGCCAGAAAAGGTCTGACTGCAGAAATGCATTCTTAAGACATTCCTGGACACGGACAGCCAGGTTGTAATATTAGATTGTGGTATGCACATATATACCCTAAGCGCTAAAAATGAAAGAAAAAAGGTAACTAACAAACACAAGTACTTGTTATGGTAAGAAATGTAATACGTTTTCGAACCATAATTATGAGTTCTAATTACCAGTGGTTGGCGACTGTAGATAAATTGATATTGTTAATTATTCTAGATAATCTTATATCAAGGCAAAGTCTATTTTTCTCCCTTTGTGTACCCCATCCACCACCTAAAAAAAATTCTGAAAAATGTTCAGTGTTTTATTTGCCTGATTAACCGTAATGTTTATTAATAACTTATCAGGTCTTTTAACTTTTTGGAAGAAATATGTTTAAGCATTAGTGTGATGTACGCAGAGAATTACTGAAATGAGCTCAAATTACATAATAATTTTATACTCAAGAATTCATGTATTTGGAAATTATTAAACAAAATATTTTTACTGTTATGCACAATAACTTAATCATAAGTCTACTTAATTACTTCTGGAACTTTTAGAACTCTAGAGCATTATGGTACTGTGTTGTATGGTGTCCACAGAGAAATGTTCATTGACAATTAAGCCATATATTCATTACGTAATATAGAAAACATCAACGAATTGTTTTCCTCTTCTTATCCTTCGAAACAATTTGAAACCTTTTCATAAGATCTAAGATAAGTGACTTTCTTTGACACATAATATGGGTTGAGATCTGGATCTTTTTGCTCAATGACGTTTTTCATAAAAGATCAACTCAGGAAAACGAAAAAATCTCCTATCCTACTATAATTTCGCATTACAAAAAATGTTTCGGTTCACTGTGAATTTAGAAATACGATTTCATTGGGTGTTGTGATAATGTAAAGATCATAGTTACTAGACCATCTCAATTGGTCATAAGTATGTTTGGTGTACGCAGAGAACTTGAATTCCGCACAAGATCCAAATCTCAGTATAACCTGGATAAAGCGTTTAAAATCGTAATCTGATTCTGACCTAACTCATTTATTTCATTAAATAATGATAATTTTTTGTCGGACAGGATGGATTTCTTGCGAAATTTACCCACACAGCTCAATTTTATTTTTACATTGATTGTCGGGGTGAAACCTTCTTAAGAAATTTTTTTTTCGAATCGTTAATAGAAACTCACACTTCCACATGTCGAATAAGTTTCTTTTCTTCTTTCGTCTTTACTTACGCTCTTTCTATATGACATGTCTGGCTCACAGCTCAATTTTATTTTTACATTGATTGTCGGGATTAATTCTTCTTAAGATTTTTTTTAGAATCGTTATAAGAGCAAAACGTAGAAGTATTTAAATATTATATGCGCTGAAAAGTGTGTTTTAAAAACTCACACTTCCACATGTCTAATTAGTTTTCTTTTCGTCTTTCGTCTTTGCTTACGCTCTTCCTTCTACTTGTCAGTAGTATATGACATGTCGGGAACTTAGGCACCACTAAATACGATACGCAAAGTACTGATCCTAGAAGGAACTGCTGCCGATTGAATCAGTCAAAGAATCATTGAGTGTTTACATTTATTACCTTACTATGCATTATGCATTTATAAGTAAATATCAGGTCAACATAACAAAACAATGATGTAGAAGACCTTTACATAGAATGATAATAAATTCTGAAAATGATGCTCACTTCAAAAGATGGGAATCACAAATCATTAGTGTTAAACACTTATTCAATTGACCACCAGATATACGCATACTTTTACCTATTTCTTTATAAAACAGAGCAAGGTAAAATAACAGATCTTACTATCCTATATAAGTAATTTATATTTTTTTGTAATTTATATATATTAAACACTCTGTTGCTTTGGTGAGGCATCACTGATGACTTAATGTAGAACAGTTGATGAAATCGGTGACTAATTGCCGACAAGGTTACATCTTATCCATGCATTCAATGTTCGATTTCTTTAGTGATAGGTGTCACGCCTGTGTAGGGTTTCATCTTCAAGGCAAGTCCTGCTAACCACTCCACAAGATGTTTAGACTTGTGGAAATTGATGTATTATCTAAGAGTAATTACTGACAATTTTCAAGGCTAGGTCTTATCATCTGGTTGGCTAAGGATTTTTTTAACATTACAGACACAGGGATAAATATTCTTTTCATATTTAACTGTCGATTTCTCTGGCGTTCTAAATAAGATCAATGTCCAGTCTTCACGAAGCTAATTTTAAGTCCAACCAGTGATTTTCAAAATTGTAATCTAGAACTATAAGAAGTGTTCCAAAAAAGTTTCAGCTGCGTGTGTAAATGACGGCTTTTTATTCGAGGGAAAAATATCAAAACAAAGTGAAGACAGGTAATTTGCTGTGGATCCCGGCGGAGAATTAATAAAAATGCTAACAACAAAAGGAACATAGTGGCCCTAGATAGCTCACTTGAATGAACTGTCGTAAATTTTCAAAAGGGTTTAGATAAAGAATGATAAATGAATGTCACCTAGCTAAACAACAGTTTAGCTTCTATACAACAAGTGAGTCAGGTTGACTTACACGGTTTTTCTATGTTTGACTCCGTGACCTAGTTTTTGACCTAAAGTGATCCAATTCCAAACTCATCCTAAATTGCATCACTTCAATCTGTCTGACCAAATTTCAGGTTGATCAGGCAAAAAAATGTGGCCTATAGAGTTCATACAAGGTTTTTCTAAGATTTGACCTGTGACCTAGTTTTTGACCCCAGTTGACCCAATATCGAAATTATTCAAGATTTGACCAAGTAAAACACCCTGACCAAATTTCAGCTTGATCACGCAAAAAAATTAGGCCCCTAGAGTGCATACAAGGTTTTTCTAGGATTTGACTCTGTAAACTAGCTTTTGATCCCAGTTGACCCACTTTCGGACTCGTCCGAGATTTTATGAAGACAATCATTCTGACTAAATTTCAGTTTGATTGGGCAAAAAATGTGACCTCTAGAGTTCATACAAGGTTTATCTAAGCTTTGACGACATGACCTAGTTTTTACCCTGTTGACCCAATTTCATCTCGTCCGAATCTTTTACTAAGACAACCATTCTGACCAAATTTCAGGTTTTCGGGCAAAAATGTGGCCTCTATATTTTATACGAGGCAAATGTTGACGACGGACGACGCATGACGGACGACGCACGGCGGACGACGAACATCCACCTAACCACAATAGCTCACCTAAAGCATGTCGTGCACATTTTTATTTCGTTTAATATCTTTAGATATTTATATGTCTATTGAATGATTGAACACAGCGTTCAATTTGATTGAACGATCGGATTAAGCATAGAAAGCGTTCAAATCCAATCAGAAAAACGTTCAGCGGGCAATCACGATCATTCATAAACGTTCATTCAACGCTCTAATTTCAGTCATGTTCCAATCGGATTGTCTATTGTCTGATGTTCTTGACTGTACCTTAACAAGTGATTTGCGAATGCCAAAATGTCCCCCCGTCCTTTGGATTGCATTTGTCATATCATAGCAGACTATCAAGTATTTATCCAAACGTAAAATATTACACAAAAATGTTAAGGAAACATGTATTTGTCATGGCTGTTAAAAACAGCGGTCTACCAATACATAAGGAAAGAAATGTAGTAAAAGCATGTAGATAATTAATGAATAAAAAAGTGTCTTTTATTCAATATCAAGGTTTATGATAACAGGGTTATTAAATGTAAATAGGAATAATTGTGTCAGACTCATCATTTTGCGTAGTAACCTCGGGCAACTCTGCCAAAAGAACTCGACAGAGTGCGTTCACTTGTAAACTCAATAACTTATATTGCCCAGTTTATTTGAAATTATCATTCATATAGATTGATTACCTTGTTACGAATCAACGCATTTTTCTTTTCTAGCCATGTCTTTGCGTCGAACACCGTCGATGGGCAACCGAAATATTGTAACTGCATTTGAAAAAAAGTGTAGAGGATATTACAATCGATAATATTTTTCGGTAAAAGAAATCTTTTTTTTTTAAATTCTTTGTCGTAAAGGAACGGTGTTTGTGAGTATGCTTTAACTTTATCGAAAAGACATATACTTTCTACTCGTTAAAACTTTAGGTGTATGACTACGGATGTCCTTCAATAGATTGCATGGAAAAACTATTAACTTACGAGGAGAATTATCCAGAGACTTTCAAAATAAAAAAAAATGAGCATTTATTCATCAAACATTATCATTTGCTTTAAAACTTATTTAAAGTCTCAGAATAATTTTCTGATCATTAAATCAACACAGTAATTAAGACCTGAGAATTGGACTAGTGTGGAATACAAAAGTGTGTGAGCAAAAATTGCCTGACTGGTTGGAAATCCAGTGAAAAAAGCCTATAGGTATTCTGTACGACGAATGAGAATATCAAATACGCACTGTAAGTTAAAAAAAATAGTTAACAGAAAGGTGCGAAACCTTTTCGATCAAGGGACTGATATTGCTACTCGAGCAATTGAGCGATTGCGCGCTCGTGTTCATGCAGTTATGACCGACAAGAAAATAGAGGAAGACGCATCAAAACCGGAAGGCGATGTCGAGCCTTCACATGATTTTCATTTTTCACCCTCTCAAGGGAAAGGAGCCCACTCTACTTACCATCACTTTTTTTTGAATTTTAAAACTATTATTACGTTGATTGTATTACTTTACAAGCGTTTTTTTTTTTTGCCTGAGGGAACCGAACATGATATATGAATTTTATTCAGACGCTGAACAACGCTGGTCCGAATTCTGTGTCAACGCGTCAATAGTATTCACACATGAACACAACTATTTACGCAATTAAATTAAAAGTATTTACTTCTTATTAACAAGTTGAAATTTTCCGGAAAATTATTTTAAGCTGCCCAGATCATATCTAATTGATAGATTTCAAAAGGTCAAACAAGGGACATTATTGTTTGATTTAAAGCTATTTTTATCTGGAGTCCCATAGGGTTCTTTTCTTGTTCAGATCTTATTCTTAATATATGTGATTAATTTGCCCTTTAATCTGATATCAAGGCTTAACATGTATGCGGATGTCGCAACCCTCCATATATCTAGATCTTGTATCGAAGACATTGATAAAACATTACAAGACGATTTCTTTACAAATGGAAAATGGCGCCTTAATAAAAACATGGTTTTAAATCCACATAAAACTACCTATAAGTCAATATGGAGTATTAATAGACTTGTAAAATCTCAAAATCTTTATCTGAGGACTTTTGTAAGAAGCATTGAAAATCATCGCAGAAACTGTTTGGAAATAATGTTGACCGAACACTGTCTGTAGATAAAACTCGTGGAAATTGTCAACTAAAATTATACAACGAACTAAGTACTTTTTGACACCAGAATTGCAACTTATGTTTTATAATGCTTACATACCCCCTACTTTGGTTATGATTATATAACTTGGGGTCGAGTAATTCTTCATGAATAATAGAATAATAGGGGCACAAGCTCGTCGGCTCTTTCTTTTACATTGAATTGAAATCCATAAAGACGTCGTTTTTTAAAGTGGGAACACAAAAAAATGATAGGGTCAATTTCTATCTTTCCACTCTATATTTTCTAATTTCTATCCTGATATGTATCAAATTATACTCATGTCGATTTATTGTCTGCAACCGCTTTCAAGTTGGCCCAGTCTAATTTGTTGTCTGTTTAAGGGTTTGAGGATAGGACAAGGCTTTTTATTTTTTCTAATTTAGATTTACCCACAAAGCACTTCGTGTCGCACAAAATTTGATGTCGTATACTAAAACTTTTTTGTGCGCGCATGAACACAAAAAAGGTACGTAGTACACACGTTGTTCGGTTTTTGACTTGATTATCTTTTACTAGTCAATTTCCGAGATACAGGGTTATTTCCTATTGCGTGCTTTAACAGGCCAAAAACGGTCGATAAGATTAGAACTTTTCGTTCAAATCAATTATACCATTCAGTTATTCACTTGTTGATGTGGGTTTTAAAGCTTATAACAGGTCTTTATAAAATATCCAATTTTATTAATTTCCCTATCTTTTTAATGTATTATGTTTGCAAGTCAACAAATGCAACAAGTTGGGAAAATGTCTAAAACATCATCGAAAACTAATTTATATAAACTTATCTAAATGTATTACATACAGAACAGTATCATTGGTCTTACAGTCCATTTAAAAGATGCAAAGTCAGAAGGTTTACAAGAAGCCATATGTTCATCTTTGTTTTTAAACAACCGCCATTTTTAAAAGAGTGAGTTTGTAAACAAACAACTATCTGTGTTTGTGAAAGAGGAAAGAAGCCAGGAAGATATCGAGAATTAGGTTCAAACATTTCCATGTTGTACCGGTGTCCTTCATTACCTAACCGGTTAACATGCGACATATATTCCGAGTGATTTAATCTGAAATATGGGCAAAGGAAAAATGTCTTCAGTGGTACAATTTTCATTCTACCAGTCGACTCCAGCATCAACATGTATTCATTGTATGCCGAATCTTTAAACTCTAAAATGTTTTCATGAAAAGTCAGCTGCCCTTTCATGTCTACCATGTTTCCATCTAAAAGCCATTTTTCATACTTGACAAATTTGAGTCTTTGAGTAACCTGTTCTGATATATGTTGAAGAGAACATTTGGGCTTGACTTGGTAAGCGATTTGTAGAACAAGTCTTACGAACTTCTTGGTTTGCTTTTCGGAGTCAAATGCGATATAAATTCTTAATGCATCGCACTCGTTTGTCTTATATATTGAAATGAATTTATTCATATAGAACTGAGCCATAGAATTGTTATACTCAGTTGTTTGATTTACTAATAGTTCTGTAGAATCCTCCTTAAGTGTGTACAGGATATGACTAGCAATAAATAACCCAGGAATATCACGTGACAAGGGGATACACTTTCCATTAGACACAACTTGAAACGGCGGACAGAAGACTTTCTTGCAGCGTCCCTGAAAAAAAGGAATTACAATTTATTAAAAAGACATTGTGTTTTAAAATACAATATACAATGTTCATCTACATAAATGTTTTAATAACATCCGGCCAAGATGGGCATATAAGTCACTAAGGGTTGAACATACAAACAACATGATATACACCTTCTAACGAACTTCTAATCGGCCACCTTACATTTGCCACATTTTAACATATTTGTAGTCATTTTATCAACAATCTTCAATTTTCACATGAAAAAAAAAATCGTTAAATTTTGCATATTTTAAAAGAAAAAATGGTTTGCGTTTTTGTCCTTGGTGTCAATAGCAAACGTACTATCACACGAACTCTCTTTTACGAAGGTCACGAAAGTTCCTTTTTGAGGATTTCAAAATTTCCATGTAAGAAATACTCGAAATCAATCTTATAAGTGACAAATTTTGATGGCTACCACGTGTCAGATATCGATTTTTTGTCAAAAATAACTTTGAGGTTCTTTTATTTATCACACGAGCATGAAATGTTAAAATTACCCCATCCACCAATGTTAATTTTGCAATCAGGGGGTATCCTTAAAATTCCCTTCAAATTACTTACTTTTCTCACATTTCTCCGGTCGATTTTGATTAAAAATTGTCCCCGAATGATTTTTCTTATACAATTCGACCACTTTCTACTTCAGATACAAAAAAAATATTGCTTTTCAGCAAAAAAGAAGCGGATGTCTTGACGTTCGTTTGAGTGAAGATACTTTTTAAGACAAAATTGTATTTTTTTATTTTTTTTTTTTTTGAAACCATATATGTATATTGATTGATGACCATCACTTCAACCAAATATAGGAAACAACCTACATGTTTGTACATGTTTCAGCAGGTAAATCGAAATACGTTTAAACAGTTGAATAAAAAATCAAACGAATTCAATCTAGCTTTTCTCAGTAAAGAGTTCTGATTTAATATCGCCAAATATATTAGCTATTTACCCGTGTGATATAATGGCCATTAAAGATAAAGATCAGCATTGTGAGAATAATAATAGAAAATAAAATAAGCATGAAAACAAAGGCGTGTGAAAATTGCATTGTCAATGAATATTTTTGAAATAAAACTTCTGAAAATGACTGGAGCAACAGTTGTGTTTGACTTGTAGTTTCCCCTTAAACACAAATCGAAGATATCCATTTGAGACAGCTTTGAATTACCGTTCACTAGCAATAATGGTATTTTGTGGAAATCTAGTGTATCCAGCTGCCACTCAATGTCATTTTGGTCATTTAATAATATATAATATGAAGACAGAAAAACATTTTTTTCGATAACAGAAAGTTTAACAGAATCTACGGAGTAGCCGTATCAATAATGGAAATCTGTAACGGCCAACATTCTTCCTTAGATATTAATTCGTGATAAATTTCGCATCAAATACCTACCGTGTTGTGGTCCATTACTTCAGACTCCGCACATCCATATTCATCTGATATTGATGATCCCGTCTTCACTGTCGTCATGTTCAAAAACATTTGAAAGGGTACAGATAATAATTTTAAAGAGTTCAGGTCTATTACAGGGCAGATTTCCACAGGCATTTTGTTCTCATTGCATTTAAAACAATAAAAGTTCTTGTATATGTTGAAGCTCAGAGAAAGTGAGTTAACAACATCGATATAAGGCATATCTGAAATAGTAAAAGAATATGGATGAATCGAATATGAAATCCGTCGCGGAAAAAAAGGACTTTTTTGAAACTTCGGATGATAATGAAAAAATACTTGGATCAAGAACAGGTCTACTTGACGTCGCATTTCGAAAATTGATATATTGAAAGGTTATGAAAGTCATTAAATTGAGACAAATTACTACCATTGTCGATACTTTCGTTCAATCAGGTCGTCTTTTCTTACCAAACAGGTCACATAATAACAGTTCAGAAAAAGTTCTTTGACATTTGATCTATATGCAGATATATGTATGAGCAAAGTCATTCAATAAAGGTAAAGATAATGCATCTTCACACTGTATTAAAGTAAAATTACTTTTTTTTATAAAAGATTTGTAACAGAGACGTTGATTAAGGACGTTACATCGCAGGTGTCTTATAGTGGCTAGCTTGGCCTCTATCTGGTTCAACACTTTCACACCAGAGATCCTGATTAGACTGGAGACCTAAGTATTCGTTGACGAAGTAGTTGGATTGAAAAAATCCCAAATATCGTTACGTCATTCGACGTCCTGGACGAACCTTGTCATCCAGCGTCAGACTGATCTGGCTCTATAAATACCGTTGTAAGGCATGTATTACGGTACAGAGGTACAGGATAGTCTATCTGGAAACAACAAAGTCATTTGCAACGGCTTGTCTTATATAGCCCGCTTTGTGGCGACCAAAAACTTTATGACGTTGTTCCTCCGTTCGCTTGACATGTTTTAATTACGTTTGTGTGCGTTCAATTTCAAAAGCAATCAAGCAATGGCATTTCATCCACAACCCAATGGAGAGCCATCAGGACTGTTCAGTTAATCTGGAATTGCACGTGCTGAATGAGAATTCAGATTTTACGTTATTTGACGCTGACGTCTCTATCAATAAACGATGTCGGGTAATTCATCGCAATTACATGTGATATTTTCACATCTTAATTATTGTTTACAAATCAATCAAAATTTATCGGAGGTTTTACATGAATTCATAAATATAGTATGTTTAATAAGTGTTAGAGAACTTTTTTGAAGAGTATTTATAAAAGGCTATTTACGTAATATCTTTACACAATTGATAGTTCTGAGCATTAAATAAATAGAAATTTGAAAAAAAGACGATTCGGATAAAATCAAAATATGTCAAGCCTCATTTATCATCAGATGTATATATTGAATTAAGACACTATTTCTATCACCCTATAAAAATTCGAGGCTATCATATAAATACACGTGTAAGCGGGTGATCGATGCATAATTTCTTTATACCTATACAGATAATTTTGACTTTTGATCCTTCTTAATTTTGTGATCGGATACAATCTTCAGGTCCGAAAATTGTTATTGATAAAGGCAGACAAGAGGACAATGATGGTCCTAAATCGCTCACCTGAGTCGCTTTGACCCCTGGGACATCACATTAATTAAATAGGCAGATGTCAACAGGGAGATAATTTCTACATAATATCAATGCCATTGAATGTTTTCAGTGGAGAGAGGTAGAGGTCCACTAGATGATGCTACATGCTAAATATGAAAGCTGTCTGCCTTCTGGTTTCAGAGAAGAAGTTTTACTATTTTCACCCATCGTTCTCAAATGAGCTAAAAGGAATGCGCCCGGGTATAGCCGAAATATCACCCCAGGGTCTTGATATGAATAAACTTGGTAGGGGCCCACTTCATGATGCTACATACAAAAAATGAAAGCTGTGAGCCATCTGGTTTCAGAAAAGAAGAATTTTACAGATTTTCGCTCTTTGATTCTTTGTAAAAATGGTTACGCCCGGGTGGAGCCCAAATATGATCCCAGGGTCTTGATATGAACAAACTTGATAGAGGTCCACTAGATGATGCTACATACCAAATATGAAAGCTGTCTGCCTCCTGGATTTAGTGATTAGATTTTTGAAGATTTTCCTATTTTCATACTTGTTGTAATGGGTAAAGGGAGAATTAAAGGTAGATTTCATTTATTTGAAAAACTTTAGTAAATCTTTACATATGGAACATCCCTGCCAAGTTTCATCAAGATTAGCCCACCGGTTTCGGAGGAGACGCTGTTTAAAGAAATTATGGGCTACGGAGGACGCTTTTGTTTGTTTGTTTGAATGGGTTTTACGCCGCTTTCAACAATTCCGCAGTTATATCGCGGCGGCCGGAGCATCTGAACAATGGATTCCTGGTATACCTTTCACCTGTACTACCATTACAGCCTTTCCTAGCCTCCGACTGTTATCTCACATAGGTTTACGATTATCTACCCATTGGCGAGAGACAAATGTCGGAAAGGATATTTGTCGCCACCGAGGATCGAACCCACGACTTCCAGAGTGGAAGTATTATGCATAAACAACTGCGCTATGGTGGCGGCGCGACAGAGGACGCACGACGGACGACTGACGACGTACATTGGACGATCACAGTGGTAGCTCACCTTAGCCTATGCCAAGCTGATTATACGCTTGTTTCCTGCATTGGTTTATACTCACTGAATGTAGACTGAAACTTTATCTTCAAGCCAAGAAGTTTAATTGTTTCTTGGATCTTAAAGATTTCTAGTATAAAGGTCCAGTGTTTATTCACTGCGTTGATTGGAGTACAGACTACAATTGCTATTGCTTTAGTACATGACATAAACACAACCCCCTAAGGTCGTTTTATACTCCAATAAAGGCATTGAAAAAAAACCTTAACCCTATACGGGGGTTATGGTGATTATGCGGATATTTCACACAGCAGGTATAACACATAACAAACAGTCCTTTACAAAGCTATCTATACGTCTGACGTTATATACCGTATTAATTTCGAAAAACAATCCACTTACAAGGACCGTCTATGCACCCGTTTACAACTTCTTCATCTTGTAATGTGTTAGGACAACCTGCGTAGATACATTCAATTGTTCTGGCAGTTAATGGAACTTCGTATGGCCGTGTTGAAGTCAAGAGACAGTTTTCTATCAGGTATCGTTGAGCCCCTATTAGTGTCAAGGTTATCTGTGCTATATTCCCAAGGCACATTATCACCGCCAGATCCCAACTTAAGATAAAAAGAAAGGATAATGAAGATTTGTAGGAACATACATAGAAACTTAAGCATAATTTAACTATCGTAAGCTTTTGTACTAACGCCCTATACGCACGCTTATGGAGGATAAATGATAATGAAACACAAGTGTTAGAATTCATAATATAGTTCTGAAAGAAAGTTCACTTTAACTTTTGCATCCTTTCCTGAAGAATTTAGGGAAATACATGGAATATAATTGACTTTATACTAAATATCAAACCATAATGAAATTAAACAACAAATAAATTTATTAAAGTAATGCGTATTGCGGAAATACGGTGGGAACCTATATTATTGTAATTTGTTTTTGAATTGCATTTTAAAATTTATCAGGGATGGGAACGAATATTCGAATATCCGTTTTCGAATACGGTTTTATAATACGAATAATTGTTTTAATGAGACTGAATTTGAGCTTTTGCCTTTAATATCTGGAAAGAAAAGTAAAAAAAAAACAAGATGTGTTTTTGAAACACGAATGCCCCCGTAACGGCATTTTTTCAAAGTTTGACCTTGACAGATGACCTTGACCTTGTCACATGACCTTGACTTTAGTACCAGCGGATGCGGATCATTGAGATCAATCATCATGCCAAATATTAGCTTTGTATCTTGAATAGGCTTGAAGATATTGGCAAGGTTAAGTTTTCGGACAGAGGGACGGACGGAAAGGCAGACGGACGGACAGACGGACAGACAGACAGACAGACGGACATGAGTAAAACAATATGCCCCCGATCTCTCGATACGGGGGCATAAAAATAATATCTCTACTTTGAACCTATACACACATATTTATCTTCATTCGTATGTATAAAGGTGTCAAGAAAATGATATCCAATACAAGGCATGTTTTAAATCTTCTTTTTGCAATTTTTCAGTTAAACATCGAACATTTCGTAAATATGTTAATATAACACCGTCGGAGAAATAAAACCTATTTTCAAATACGTCGAACCATTTGAAGTTATGTCTTAAAGAAGGCCTCGTAGCGTTTGTTATTATTTTTCTAAACAAATATTCGAATATGAATTTTGCTATTTGTTCCCATCCCAAATATTCATACAAACAACGTTTCATGACTTATAAAGTTAAAACTCGAGAAATTAAGACATCAAAACATTTCCAAAGATTTAACGTTAGATTTGCTATACTGGTAGGACAGTGACTTGTTATCCAAAGTCGCCATTACGTTCTATGACATTTTCTTATGCTTGTAAAAAAAACAAGGCAATGTGTTTCCATAAGCATTGGAAAAGAGAGGGCTTAATTACGGTTTTATACAGAAATACACCCTAATAGACTAAATATGTCCAAACCTTAGCTTTAATTCCTGGTGAATAATTGTCTTTGTAAATAATTTGCAAGAATTATTGGTACGTTATGCGATGTTTTATAACGTTATTTAGTAGATCCCCCGAGATATTTTTCTTTCTGAAATTGTACTTATGTATATTTTATTGTTTCTATTCAACGCAATGCGTTTTGAATTAGCTTACAGTATTTTTTTCTGTCTTTATTTTAATGTTATTCTTTCATTAAATTTTAAGTGACCAATTTTTAGTGTTTTGCAACAACAAGATGACCATAATTATTCTTTATCGTTCACCTTCAATATCTTTTTCTTCTGTCTCATTTAATTGAATCTATTTTTAAAAAAGATCAATAGATGACGAGTAATGGCAATTTTTCAGCCAAAACGATATTGTTGCCTGATACACTATAATATAACAAACTCTTCTTCTAAATTTCGATATAGGTCTTGTTCAAGAAATAATACACAGAAAAGTTGTAGTAGCATATTACTTTCTTACTGTGCAGCCATATTGAACAAGATGTGTTTGTATTGTACGAATGCCCTTAACGAGGTTTCCAGGTCAAATAAAAGAAAAATCGTCTTTAAAGACCTCTAGAATGAGATTAATAAATTTTTCGTGGAAGCTCTTTTAACCCTTGCCATACCTTTGAATGCAACCTTTATAGAAAGGCTCCTTCCATGTGACCAGAGAAACATTGTAAGCCGGTATAAGACGGATTCGTCCTAGGTAAATACCTCTAGAATGTCATGAAAACGTCTAGAAGGCTCTAGTAATATACCTCGGAATTCAACCAAAATAAATAGGGTTATGACCAAACAAAGATCAGATGCGATTTTGAGAAATACTGGGAATAAAATGTGACCTGTAGAAGGTTATAAGGATATTTTATATAAGGCTCCTTGTGCTTTTGACATATCTCCCATATAACAAGACAAACATCTTGCGCACTTTTAAGAAACAGTGAGCTCGAACTGTCACATCTAGAAGGATAACAAGGAAATTGTTCATAAATATTAATTCAAAACCTCGGAATGGAATGAAAATTGAAAGGGTTTTTACTAAAGGCAGACAAAGATCTGGAGCAAAATAGAAAATAAAATGAACTAAAGTTGTTACCTCTAAAGTGGAAACATGGCTCTTCTCTTTAAGAATCTTTTTCCTAGTCTTAAGTCCGATTGCTATTAAAATCAAAAGGGATCTTCCTTAAGCAAAGAGGAACATCCTGAGCAACACTTTGAACAAAAAAGATTCTTGGTCTTTGGACCCTGTTTTACTTCGTTTTTAGTAGTGATTTTAGTGGTTTGAGAGAAGATTGTTTACAGACGGACCGACGGACGGACGGATGACCGGACAACGAACAATTAAAGCTTGTGGTGCATATTGAGCTTAAGTAAGCTAAGAAACATCAGTCAATGTACCTTTTCCATTCTTGGATGCCATGACAACTTGCGCAATACTTATTTTTATAAAGAACGCCTCGTTGATCAGAAACCAGAATAATGTCGTCTATTTTCGTAATATTCTCTTTTTCGTTTTCGCAGTTTTGCAGTACCTTCTCATCATTTATGTAGTAAGCTGGACAGAAATCGATGAAACGGTAGTGTGGTAAATCCGTAACTAAATCTTTGTGCAGTTTAGGGACCGATCCTACAGGTCTACATTTTGACTTCGTTTCATTTATACTGTTGTTGTTTTGTTCAACATCAGGACAACAATCCCCAAGAACAGTGCAGTATTCATCACAGAAACAGTCGTAGCAACATGACATGAAATCATCAGAACTTCGGTATGTCTTCGTACTGTTAATGGTGCAGAAGTTTGTGTACGGACATGCCTCTCTGAGAATGTTTAGCGTGTCTAGCGAGATTCCTGACACCAAAATCCAACACAAGTAAAGTTGTACGCCTTGAAAAACTACCATTGCTTTCTGAAACATAAAATAAGCAAAGCACTGAGAGTACTGCGATGTTGAAATGCGTCGAATGTCCCCGCCCTTACAAAATTCTGTTGAATTAGTAAAAACACAGATCTACGTAAACAATCCTCTCTGTATGGCGAGCATTAATAATTCAGTTAGTCCAAGATAGGGGAATGCACATGGCCGTATAAAATCAATAGAATGTAATGCCCCTTTAACAGTGATGCGACATCAAATAAGAAAATACTCACATTATGCATTATTTTAAATGGTTAGGAACATTCATTGAAAAACTTACTGAAATATGACATTTTATGTAGAAGACATGTTTACAAGCTTTTTTGATAGTATGGCCTCTTTTTCCGTAACGCTGCAAGACATTCGAAATCCCGAAAATACACACAAGATGCGGTGGTCATGAACATTCTGTGAAAGTTTAATCCAAATCGAACCATACATGTAGGAGGAGTTTCGTTCAAAATACATTTGATCACCTGAAGAGTTGCAAGATTTGTGAATTGAAGCCCCCCTGTTAATGACATGGAAATATCACAGAACCCGCACATAATGCATAAAGTCAGTTGACATTCTGTGAAAATGTATTTGAAATCTGACTAGTAATAAGAGAACTTACTTTCAGAGTATTTTTAACATTATTGATACTTTTATTCCGTTAGATATCAAGATATATCATAAAATCTAATAAAATGCGCTAGGTCAGGTGACTAGGAACATTCTGTGAAAATTCCATCCAAATCTTCCATAAATGTAGGAGAAGAATATTCAGAAAATAAACGCAGACGTACGGACGGACTGATGGACAAAATGAACGATAGCAATTTTCGACCGCTTAAGGCGGAATAGAAAAATAATCCTTCTTCGCATAGATTTCACATGAATGATTTATCTTTTGTTAAGTACCTGTAAATCATTTCATAATAATGGTGCCCTGTAAAACTTGGGTTGCTTTGTCAACATAGTAAGACAAAATAATAAAAACAAACATTCTTCTTCCAGTCAGTAAAGTACAGTTAAGAACATCGCGAAATTGACAAGGTGAATGATTTTGGAATGATTTAAGAATGAAATTGAATGAGTGAGTGGAGCGACTTTTGAGTGAATTTAATGGGAGGTAATCCAGCATTGCAAATTTTGTTCAGTATGAACAAAATTTGCAATATTGATTACCTCCCTTTAATAAAATATACATAGAAGTTCTGTAGAAAGCTTCCTATTTTTCAAGAACCTACCAGACGCTAATAATTTCAAATAAATAAGTGAAATCCCATTTTTTTCGCCAGCTATTTTTTATTTTGAACGAAATTGTTGTTATATGTTTTTCAGTGAGTTTGGAGCGCTTTTGAATGGTTTGAGTGAGTGTCTGGAATGAATGGATGGAGCGCTGAGTGATTGACTTAGAATGGTTTTGATTGAGTTAAATGTCAATTTCACGATGTAACTAACTGTATAGGGTCTTAATGATGGACATAGAGAACCATTTAGTGATACGAAAAGAATCAGTTTGTTTTCGCGAACCCATCTAGCCGAGAAGTGACGCATGAGCAATCAAATATGGGTCATTTTTCGATGCATGACCTGGTAACCTTTCATCTAACATTTTACAAAGGCAATGTGACACGAGACATTTGTTTCCCATCGATAAGTGTAGCCTAGGTGGAATAAGCAGTTGATGACTCGGATTGTTTATGTGCTGTAAAAATCAACGACAGGAACATGCGGGTAGATTGACCAACCGGTCGACAAAACGGTGCACATTTTGAAATTGTTGTTTACAGTAAACTACGCTCATTTTTATCAAATAATAGTCCTATGTTTTTGGATGGTGGATCTTTCTATAAATACAAAACTCAAATAACATTTAAAAACATACCAAACATTCATATTTATAAAAGATATTTACCACAACGAAATCAGTGGAATCGGTGCCTAAATGGCTAGCTTTTAGTCAACTGTTACAATCAACCATGAAGTGTCCGTGGTCTATAGATAGAGCATTGGCTTTTTGACACAAAGGTCTTGAGTTCGCTTCCCGGGAACGGCGTTCGATCTTTGTTCTTTCATTGGCAATCAAATTTTAATTAAAATATTGGTGAAACTAATATTTAAATGGAATCTTCCGGTATTTTGCATGAGAAATATTGTCAGTTTTAGTAAGTTAGGTCGAACCTTATTCGCAGCCAGTGTACACACAGTGTTACTGCTACAAATAAGACATTATCTTTCACCCTATTCTTAACAGAGAATGCCGCGTTCCATTCATAATATTTCTACTACTCATTCATTAATATTTGGAAATTGTCCCGCTCTATGATTTGTTTGCTCATTATGTGAAATCATTTAATTAATCGTCCACAACACACAACCTTCAAGACTAAGATTTTTTCTAACACAAGCATTTATAGCTATAATTAGTGATATCATATAAACTCTTTTTAATTCTATGTGGTACCCTTTCAATTCATTTATTGATATTTATAAGATTTCCATTGTGTTATAATATCAGTAATTAATTGCGTTCTTTTACCATAATAAATATGTATGTGTAAAGGTATTCATTTAAAACTATAATCAAATGAAAATTTCATTGTGTTTTTCTATCCCTATTTGGTGATAAGTTATCGTTTGACCAAGATCACAATATTTCGAAAACCATCTTTTCTTACACAGGTTTAAATGTAATTAAATGATGGGTACTTACTTACTAAATGCATAGGCACATTCGATATTTTCCGCAAGAATTTGACGATATTCTAAAAAACCTAATATATATGAAAATGTAAGGATGGTCAATTAAAGTCTGTAACGTAAATCCGGCGATATTATCTCGTTTGAAATGTATCTTATGTTATAACAGATGGTCAAATGATCCCTAGAATTACCATTTATAAGACTTTTACAACATAAAAGATGATACATAAAATAAATGAATTGCATTTTCACAAGAAAATCATTGAGATTTCTAACTTTTTTTTTTCAACCAGCAAGTCTAAGAAAATTAGATTAATTTGTTATTTTGCACAAATTTGACCGATGGATCATTACAATGCTAAATGGAATACTTGAAAACTGTTCACTAAAAGGACAACTGCGTGCATTAAAATTTGGACTTATTAGAAAAGAATAGCAGTATATAACATAAAAAGATAATAAATAAACCATTTTATATGCAGTTTAAGTTCCTCTACAAATATCATAAGCGCCAGCTTCCTTATCAACATAGACATGTTTTAGAAAGTTTCTATAGGTAAAGGTATCATTATTGACGATTGTATTAGCAAAGTTCAATCACCAAAATTTTAAATAATGATCCGTTTTATTAAATACGCGAGCAAAACTAGCTTACATTGTGCCTTACATGAAAAAGGGAACTCATCGACATACGAAAAAAGGTGAATTTGTTCAAGGTGTTTATTTCGTTCAAAGGAAGAGTACATTTATACTTCAGACATTATTTTGATTAAAAATATAAAAGGTACAAATTTTAGTGAAAATGTCAGAACATTTATGTTATTTACGTTTAACTTAATTGATTTCCCGTAAAAAAATGAATAATTTGCTTTTATAATTACGATAGGAATTTCAAAGACCCACAAATCTTCTATTTGTCTAAACCCTTATATTTATCGTTTCAATTTTTTCCTTTATATTCAAAATATTTTTCTTGAAAAGGAGCAGCGTGAGTAGATTCATTATGGCATCTGAAGAATAAAATTAAATAAGAAGATTACGGTAAATGTACGTACTATTCTAATTTTCTTAAAGTGTACGTCGTAGAAAGAAGATTTACAGGAAACATATGTCGAATAAAATACAGTAACATTCTACTTTTAAACTTTGATGCTCCGAATATAAATACGCCTCATAATAAGAATGTCGAACATTCTCTGTTCCTCATTTAAGGATTATTTGTTTGAATAATTAGAGGATATTGAATGAGTGGTCATTGAATACCGAGTTTATTAAACAAGTCATCTTAAAACAGATAAAAACAAGGCTGGGTCGAGTTTTTTTTCTGTTTTAGATGAAGAGTTTAATAAATTCGATATTTTATGAGCACAAATTTTATATTCTATTTATAATATGACCTAAATTTTTGCGAAAAATCGTCAAAATTTTAGAAATTCAAAATTTCAATTTTCAGCGAAACTTATAACGCCGTTTAAAACTGACGTCACAATATATAGATTATGACGTAATTTTCGAGATAACAAAATAGCGTTGCTTTTCATTCTGAGCTTATTTGCATAGTTTTTCCACTAGTGTAATTACACCCGTGTAATATCAAAAATATTCAACGGGTTTATTTCACTCCCGCGACGTAGGTCATAAAAATATGTCAAAAATCTTATTCTTTATAGCACGTTTTGAAATAAGTCTGTTGATATCGTTAGACAATATTTTTTTTTTCATTCACCCTGAAGAAGGACTAAATCTTCTCTTACATGTCTGCTTGTCCTTTTTGTCTTAACAATGAAATATGAAATATAAGCTTTAAAGATTTACAAGAAACATTGTAATTTAACATTAAGTAAACCTAACTATCTAAACGAGAAATTGCCAATTAATTCAGAACTCATCCAAATCGTTCTCGTATAATTCTATACATACTATTCAACATACTTAGAGCTTAAAAAAAAGACTGTTAAAGAAAATAAGAAATCACACTGAGCATGGTTCTGATCGCTCTAAATATCTCATTTTTTATTTGCTAGGGCCTGTTTCGAAGCTTAGAACCTTTCGGTAATAAAGTAAAAATATTTGTGTAGACGGAATGATTTTTGTAGACGTTTATCGTAGTGATAGCCAATATTATCTAGTGTGGAAAAATCCTGTAAGATCTAAACATCTGCTTGGTATGAAGTGACCGATTACTTCTACTTTCCTTTTTGGTAACTTCCATGCTACTGCACATTTTGAAAATAGCGTGATATAAGGATAAAATATGTGATATCTGTAGAAACTCCATTTGAAATAAACTTGCATCACGAATATTTCAATTAAAGATTAAACTGACAATTTAAATGTTAATAAGAGAAAACTAGCATATGGAATTAACATTTCCTGTTCAAAATTTAAATACCAATTTAGATTGCCTGTAAGTCATTACGTTTGTAGATTATAAAAATGTAGACTTTAATTATTGAAAATTGCTTCTAAACCTCTTTACCCTTCATTCAATTTAATTTTCAAGGTTATTTAAAGCAGACTATTTACCGTGACTGTAGATTGATACTGGTAAGAAATGTACATATTTAAAAGCCTTTATCGTGTGGTTAAATGTTAGAAACCCTGCAATAACAGATTGTATCTTTTATTAATAAACTAGAGACGTCACAGAGCGGACTAATACCCCCCACAAGCACTTTGTCAGAATGCAAGTGCTATTAATGCAGGATGTGTTTGTAACAAATATTGAGGTCATATGCAGCATTTGCATGAAGTTTAATGATTCTAGGTCGTTTGGTTTTTGAGTAAGAGTCCAGAAATAAAAATTGAACAAAAATTGACTGTGACCTTGACCTTTGACCTATATGACCCAAAAACCATAGGGCACTTCCTTTGATCATAAGCAACATTTGCATAAAGTTCCATGCTTGTAGATAACTTGGTTATCGAGTTTGAGTCCTGAACCGAAAATTGAATAAGGGCTAATTGTGACCTTGACCTTTGACCTATGTAACACAAAAACAATAGGGCACTTCCTTGGTCATAAGGAACATTTGTATAAAGTTTCATAATTGTAGTCCACTTGGTTCTTGAGATAGAGTCCGAAAACGAAAATTGAGCAAAGGCTGACTGTGACCTTGACCTTTGACCTATGTGACCCAAAAACAATAGGGCACTTCCTTAGGTCATAAGAAACATTTGTTTAAAGTTTCGTGATTGTAGGGCATTTCGTTCTTGAGTTAGAGTCCGGATTCGAAAAGGTCTTCGGACGGACGGACGGATGGACGGACAGAAAGACAGACAGACAGACATTATGAAACCAATATACCCCCCTCTACTTCGTAGGTGGGTGTATAATATTATAACAGAAAACATATCAATTATTTGTGTTACAGTGAAACTAACTCTATAGATATGCCTCAAAACAAGAAGTTGTACTCGTCTGATATATTGAACAAAAATATTATAATTTTGTTTCAAACAATTATCATATTTGAAAAAAAAGAAAGACAAATTAGCCTCAGCGTGACATTTCAAACAATTTGGATTTTGTATGAAGTGCAAATATTGAGCAGCCTAGACGACCACAAAATACATTTGTTTTTTGTACACTTTGAGACCTAATCTATCTGCAAATCGCAAAGTAAAGATTCTGGTCAGGCTGTGCGGTTGCACAGGCTGACCAGTGCCTTTGCTTTGCGTACATTTGTAATTGTTGAAAATGTCAAGTTGTAGCTCAAATATCTATGATCTTATCAACTTCAGGTTAAGTCATCGTTTGCTGGTGAACACGATATAAGTCATTTCTCAATTCATTTTAAAGAAAATTACCTAACTTCAATATCTGAAATATAAAATGAAACACTAGTAGACAATATTTTTTTTTAAGTCGGTTTCAAATATAAAACCATAATCATAAACATAACTGGATTTATAATATAACCTACGTCGCCGGAGTGAAATAAGCACGTTGAATATTTTTGATGTTACAAGCGTATTATTACACTAGTGGAATAAGTATGCAAATGAGCTATAATATCGTTATATTTCTTGTTAGGAAAAAGTCGTCATAATGGATCTGCTGACGTCATTTCGCAACCGGCGTTATATGTCTCGCAAATGGCACGAAAAGATAAATATCGTATTTTTTCTCGATTTATCACCAGAATTCAGGTCATACTATAAATAGAATATCAAATTTGTGCGGTAAAATACCGAATCTATCAAGCTCGTCATCTAAAACAGATAAAAATTCGGCGCAGCCTCGTTTTTATCTGTTTATAGGTTACTCGTTTTATAAATTCGGTATTCAATGACCACTCATTCAATATCCTCTATTTAATCAACATTTTTCCGATAAACGACGCATCAAGGTATTTTAATGATTTCAAACATCGTCCGGTGGCATTTGGGCATTCATTTCAGTTATATTAAGAGATTTTAGGATTTGAAAATTGTATGGATTTTCATGGTCTTTTACTGAAGCTTAATCTTCAGAATTGTTTGTTTGATTGAATTTAATATGAATTAAGAATCAAACATCGTTAAAAATCAATTGTAAGAACTAGCAGTCATTCTGACTGAAATTTATTGTTTTATCACTTAAGTTGGCATATTTTGATATTGAACTTTTTCTATATATTTATATCGAATATACCTATGTGGCAAAATTTTCTTGCAAACGTAACACTATAAACAATGTGCCAAATTGTCACAAGATAGGCCCGTCACACAGCTTGGTGTAAGTTCGGGTTAAGAGTAGAATTGACGTGTTTTGAATGAATGTCTTTTAGGTAGTCTTTGTGTTAACAGATAGATGAATAATTGCCGTAGAAGTTAATTATTATCATCAAAGATATAAGCTCTGGACAAGACTCAAGTATGAAAAAAATAAAGGGCAATAACTCAAAAAATAAGACAGGAAGAGTTATGGTTCTTCTGCAGCGTACTTCCTCTTAATAAGATCTATCTACCCATCAAGTGTCATGAATAAAGCTCAATTATATTTAGTGATATGATCCGCGTATCATCTAAGCATCAAAAACAACAAAATGCTAAAACTAAAAAAAAATAAGCCAGACTTAATTTTTTACTGCACTTCCCCTCAATGAGATCTATCTACCAGTGAAGTTTCATTATCATGGCTCACATATTTTCAGAGATATGCTCCGGTCAAGATCCAAGTATCGAAATAAACAAAGCGCAATTACTCAAACAAAAGCCCGGTAGAGTTATGGTTCTCATGCACTACACTTTTCCATGATGAGATCTATCAATAGAGTTTCATGATCATTGCTACCTTTCTTTTAGAGATTGCTCCGGGCAAGATCCAAAAATTTTAAAAAAAGGAGAAAAACTCAGAAAAAAAGGTCAGGTAGTGTGATGGTTCTTGTTCACTGCACTCCGTATTGAGGAGAAGAATATAACTGTCAAGTTTCAAGAAAATCGGACATTATCTTATAACTGTACAAATTTCTGTGTGATAACATCCCGTATGATATTTTTTATGATACCACATAGTTATTTTTAGAACAATGATTTAATACGGTTATTTTTTAGAAACTTGTATTTCTGTTAGAAACATTGACGAAAACAAGACAAATAGAGGTTATAAGATAAATATAATACACCCTTAGTGTATTGTATATAAAAAAATATCTAACTTGGTTGTGAGAATTGATAATTGTCTCGGGCAGAGCCTCGACAATGGTCAAATCTCCCAACCTCGTTAGATATTTTTTTTTTCATATAATACACTAAGTATGTATTATATTTTTATGTTACAGTGTAATGCTCCAGACAAAGAAGTGGACGTAAGTTGTGTTCGGTTCTGTCGTTGTTGAGTGCACTCTCATCTAGTATAGTTTATCACTAATTGAAATGTTTCCTAATACCAAAACACACAAACGGCTACTTGGATTCATAATATTAAGTTATGTATGTTGATATGTGTTTTGTTTTCAATAATTCTATTCACCGTTGAATAACATGTTATTTTGTCCTCGAAAAAGGTCATTTATTTCTCCATTTTCGTTGTTTCTCCACATGATTAAATATACGAGGGGTGTTCAAGAAGTTCGTGGACTGACGTCATATCTAAAAACTGCTGCTATCATAAAAATATGAATTATATCATCTCATAGAGTTATCTTTGCTTTACTCATACACCATATATGATAAATGTATGTTAAATATTAATCATTTTAGGGGCGATCAAAGACATGCACTGTGTACCGAGTGGCGCAAATCTCAAGGCAAAAAAAAATGCGTCGTTGACATCAGGATATTCAATATACAAACCGCATTTCATACTTTTAGATAAATCACCCCAAACTTAATTTACTATAAACAAATGCTAAATGTGTTATTGCATCGTCAATACCTAGATTATATCGCTTTAACAAGCTATCGACAGGCGTCCAAATACCCTTACATTCTGTCTTGTAATTCGATTTCAGATTTTATAAACAGTTGATATTCGACCTTTATTCATTGTCATTTTTTTCTCTTATACGAATTCTCGACTTAATTGTTCTTTATGTTTTGTTATGGATATATATGTACAGAAATGCTTAACTTTATGCCAGGGCCAATGCTTTAGATCCTCTGCTCTCACCTAGAATCTAGAATTTCTGTTAGTCGGAAAAATGCAACTCGACGGTGTCCTATTAGCTTTATTCAACTTCCACCATCGTCAGTCAGGGCAATTTATTCGATCAACGGAAGTGTTTCAACCAATAAGATTTTTCCAGAAATACCAGTGTATCAGTATTGAAAAAAGGTGAGCGGCATTCTTGGAAATTTATATTTTTGTTGTTAAAGTAACAGAATGTATCAGTTAAGTATATAAATTAGTCCGTGCTCCGCTTGACGGTATGCATGTCTCTATGTCAACGCCTGGTGGACGTGTTATGTAAATAAGTGGGATAAATATAAAGTACATTAACTCCTCAATGTTTAAAATTCATCATGTGCAAATTGCAAGGATTTTTTTCGAACAGTTTTCGAGATATTAAGAAAGTCCACGAACTTCTGGAACACCCCTCGTAAATAACATACTTACTTTCATACCATATAAAAATACAAGTAACGGTTTATTGTTGATTTTTTTACAGGTGTGGCCAGGGTAAATGTACATTTTCGTATTTCCCGGGGAGTCCTTTATTAAATATTGTGTAATGTAACAAATTGTCGGCCAGCCATTTGATTTAGATATAATCAAAATACAATGAATTGATAAAAGTGTGCTGGCTCAGCATTAAAAAAAAGTAATTTCACAATCCATGAGGTGAGGTCAACAGTTAAGAAAATCGTGAAATTGACATGATGAATGATTTTGGAATGATATTAAAATGAAATTGAATGAGTGTGTGGGGCGAGTTTTGAGTGAAATTAAAGGGAGGTAATCCAGTATTGCTAAGTTTGTTCAACATGAACAAAATTAGCTATATTAAATACCTCCCTTTAACAAAATATACGTATTTTTGTATTTTTACGTTTTCGTTGACCAATCGGACACTTGAAAGTCCACACCAGCTTATAAAAACGTAGAAAATAGATCGGTTTCAATTTATTTCTGAAAGTGTTTAACAATTTTTTAAATGTTTCCAAATGATTTCGGAGCGTTTTTGATCGATTTGAGTGAGTGTTTGGAATGAATGAATGGAGCGCTGAGTGAATGATTGAGAATGATTTTGATCGGATTGATTGATTGATTGAATGGAGTTTAACGCCGCTTTCAACATTATTTAAGTTATATCGCGGCGGCTGGAGCACCTAACAATGGATTCCTGGTATTTCTCTCACCAGTACAACCATCACATTCTCTCCTAGCCTCCAGCTGCTATCTTACATAGGTCTACGATTATTAACCCATTGGTGAGAGACAAATAGTCGGAAAGAATGAGTGCCGCCGTCGGGGATCGACCCCAGGGATTTTGATCGGAATGAGGGTCCATTTCACGATGTTTTCAAGTGAAGCTGTATCACAAGGAATATACGAAACCTTATTTGAGTACATACAGCAACATGTTTGTGGAGCGAGTATGATTGAGCCTTTTCTTGTTTTCAGAATCAAAATGCAAGTTTCGAATTATGTTTTACTCAAGCTCGCATCTTGTGTGAATGTGGATTTAAATAAATTACGAAAGCAATATACCTATTGATCTGCTGAAAGGGCCGCCTATATTTTATAGTCCATTTCGACTAAGGGTCCGTGGGATTTGCTTCAATGTAACTGCAATTCAGTCTGGGTTCATCTCAAACAAATCATCATTTTCGATAAAAGAATACAGAAAGAGAGATGGTCCCTCGTTGATTTATTGTTCTTGGCTATTTTGTTACGTTTCTTTATTCTAATTAATTCACAAAAATGTTGTTTCTTCAATCTCCAAGCAGAAGTCTAGGCTTTTTTTTTTTTTTTTTAGAAAAAAGGAGGTTTGGATAGAAAAAGTCAAAAATCACTAGTGTTGATATCAAAATGCTTACTAGGTGGTATCTTTAATCTAAAGTTTTTACTGCTGAAATCTAAGTTAAAAATAACATCGTTTCACTCACGTTGAATGCTTTGGTACTCTGTTTACATTAAAAAAAATACAGACCAGATATTCAACATCAGATGTGTTCAATATCAATTTCAAACATGCGATAGCAGTTTCTATTCAATTACCCTCAGATACCAGAATAGAATAAACATATAACATTTGGTCAACGCGTGCGATCTTACCTACGGACATGCCAATAAAAATCACATCAAAGAATCTTTTCATCTTTAAGAAGAAATAAGAAAAAATTATTGGAATTTCGTTTCTAAGAAACAATGTGTCATCTTTAAGCTTTGGTCCGATTTGATACACGATACTGAGTTAAAAAAGGAAAATGTGAACTTAATTAATTTGAGGTCGGTCGATTTGAAGTTGTAAAATTTGATACATAAAAGACCGCATTTCTCATTTAATTTTTGTTGATTTCTTTTTTCATCTAGAAATGTCAGTATAAAACATCATACGAGATCGCCAAATTAAATTTTAATATGAACATTTTTAGTTTATTTTTTTTTTAAAAAGTAAGACATTTTGAAATACCAACAAATTTTTCAAAAGAAAAAGAATTTTAATTTGGAATCATTTTCGAGTATTTAATGTGAAACAGACTAAACGATCGTCGAATCAAACAATATTATAAAGAAGTTTTATGTTCCGTCCTTTGAATTAATTTTTGAAACAAGATCTATACAATCAAATTTACTTGTATGATTTAGATTTTTTCATGCACTTTTTTATAAACAAGAGGACAATAATGGTCCTTTAACGCTCAACTTAGTCTCCCCTTGATTCCTCCCTTAGCAAATTCAAATGCATTAAAGATCATTGAATGACCATTAATTTTCTCAATGAAAGACCTTATTCTTTTCCTTTGATCTGAATTAGTTTCTCGCTATTTCCATCAAGTTTCATGAGGATATTTATCCTTTACCAAGACAAACATACTGAAATACTGCGAAAATAAGCCCTAGAATAGATAAAGAGAATAAACGCCCCTTTTCCTGTATTTTCCTATAGGACAGTGCATTTTACAATAGGGATTATTCCTTTGAACAGACACACATTCTGTCCATTTTTTATGAAGATTAGATCAGAATTGTGACTACTAGACAAGAAAATTGTCATTGAGGCCACTTTTTCTGTGATATCAAATCGACCCTTCCAAATTCAATAAGGGTCAATCCTCTTAAGGTAAAACAAGAAGCTCTTAATCAAGACTCCTTTTCCTGAAAATGGCAGGGGTCCTTCCAATTTTCTATAGGCTTCATCCTTGTGACCTGACAAATATTTTGACCAAGTTTCAAGAAGATTTGGCTGAATTTGTGAAAACAAGGAAATAATCATTAAGGCCCCTTTTCCCGTGATATGACTTGGATACGTCCCATTTTAGAAATGGTTCATCTTTGTGACCTGACCAATATTCTGACCAAGTTTCATGAAGATTGGGCCATATTAGTGTCCTTTAGAGTGTAAACAAGAAAATTATCACTTAGTGTGGCATTGAATGTATCTTTCTCACTTTTAAAAGGGTTAATCCATGTGACATGATCAACCCTCTGACCAAGTTTCATGATGATTGCACAATTGTGGCCTCTAGAGTGTAAACAAGAAAATTGCTATTAAGGCCCATTTTCTCGTGATATGTAATGGATCGTCCCCATTTTCAATAGGGTTCATCATTGTGACCTGACAAGTTTTCTGACCAAGTTTCATGAAGATTGGGCCATTTTGTGGTCTCTAGCGTGTTAACAAGACAATTGTCATTTATACCCATTTAATTGTAATATGGAATGGATCCTTCCGATGTTCAATAGGGTTCATCCTTGTTACTTGACCATTATTCTTACAAAGTTTAATGGAGATTTGATCATCTGTGTGGCCTGTAGATGGAAAAAACTGAATTTGTTGACGACGGACGACACACGACGCACGACTAACGACGGACATTCAATGATCACAAAAGTTCACTTTGAGTACAATGACTGAATAAACAGAATCAGTATGCCTAAAGATTCACGACTCCAAATTCTTTATATTAACGAATGGTGCGGTCTTTGTGGATCGTTTGTGCTCAGGTGTGTTAAAATATCTCGTTTTTAACGCCTCGTGAAGGATACAATTTACAGTATTCATCGCCTAATCAATCAGTTCATCCACATTTTACTACAGTTAACAACATCGTGAAATTGACAAGGTGAACGATTATGGAATGATTTAGGAATGAAATTGAATGAGTGTGTGGAGCGACTTTTGAGTGAATTTAAAGGGAGGTAATCCAGTATTGCAAATTTTGTTCGGGATGAACAAAATTAGCAAAACTGATTATCTCCCTTTAATAAAATATGCATTAAAGTTCTATAGATACCTCCCCATTTCGTCAAGAACCTATCAGACGCTTACAATTTCAATTTATTAAGTGAAATCCCGACTTTTCCCTAGCTTTTTTTTATTTTGAACGAATTTGCTGTTATATGTTTTTCAGTAAGTTTGGAGCGTTTTTGAATGGTTTGAGTGAGTGTTTGGAATGAATGATAGGAGCTCTGAATGAGTGATTAAGAATGGTTTTGATTGAGTTTAATGTCAATTTCTTGATGTAATTAACTGTATGCTTTTCTGGATTAATTTTGTCTACCTTTTGCCTCAGTGGACAAGGCCTTATGTAATTCAAGACATATGTTTCTGAATAATTCTTACAATGTACGGTATCATTATTTACCCTTCGTTTCTTTTGAATTTACTCACAAATACTACTTAAACAGACAAAACAAGCCAAGTAATAGATAATCTATCTGATGACATCACGGAAACAAGAGGCCCAAGAGGGCCAATATCGCTCCATTAGCACTTAATGACACCTAAGAACTGTCAAAAAACGTACAAGTTGTGGTTAGAAGAAATGTTGCATCACAAAGAACATTTTGTCATGACACAACAACATCATCACCAAGAAAGAAATCAGAAAGATGTATTTCCAATAAAACAATCCCGACATCAATCATTCGTATCCAAAATTAATTTCAGAGAAGAAGTGCGTTTTTTTTCTATTTTGTCATATGCCACCCTTTTTAGCTGACTCTACAGAACCCTTTCAATCAAAGTTTCAGAAGAAAATTACTTATAACGTAATCGAGTCAAATATTATTTTCATTCCAGACATAACCAGTTGATTGTTCTCTTTATTAAATTCTCTACAACCCTTTTTTATTCCTAAAATTATGTATTTTGTCATTTTCTGTCGTCCTTTGCCCTTGCGAATTTCGCATTTTGATACCAAGAAAGTTTCTTGTAATAATTTCTGGTCGCCATCTTGTATTACGCTATAAAAATTCGAAGAAAAATAAAGATGCTTTGTAGCAAAAAAAATAATTATTTGGACGTTTAACCATTTTAAGACGAGGAACGAAAATAATTAAGGCGAATCTTAGAATGATTTGGAAATAGGAACGCCTTCTTTGTCAACGATGTAAAACTGGAACACCTGGATTCGACGGAGTACTAAGATGGGCATATTAAAAAGATTGTTTAGTCTATGATCACTCAATCGCTTGAGATGAACATTTAAAGTCAACTTACGCTCGGGCTGCAGAGTTTGCTGCTAAAACTGCAATTTCGAGCCTTCGGAATACTCGTCAATTTCACAGAAGACAGAAACAGTCGGATTGGGATACCTGTTGTTACTGAACCATTTCAGGATGTTCCCTCGTTAACAATTAATTGTTTTATTTAGTTTCTGTTTCTTAGTTCATGTTTGTAAACATTTTTTTTTTTATCTTCGATAATCTGTTATTCAGAAGCTTCAGTGGCAGGGGCTTTTTTTTACTAAATATCTTACGATCATTTTTTGCGTAAGTCGAGAATTAACTATGCTTGTATAATTGTAACTAAATACAAAATTCTGCCAAACACCATCTCATTGGAATCGTCTTCTAAAGCCGATTCTTATGAGATATTGCAAGGTAGAATCTAACAATAAATGAAAAAACCAACTACGATTTGTGATTTTGACTTACGATCATTTTTTCGTAAGACGTTTAGTAAAACGGGCCACTGATCCGGAGAGAGGGGGATATCAATCAACAACCCTTCTGTAGCCTAATATTTTCATTTTCGCTTGGATATTTAATAAAATCTGTATTTATAAAAATACCATCTCAACTAGTAAATAACCCTCTGCAGATACCATGAACCTATGTTTGGGCTTTATTGTATTATCTCAGGAGTATGAGCATGTGCATAGCTGCTTAAAAAAGTAGTTCCTCCAGGGAAATTGAGAAGTGTAATCGTCACTAGAGAAGATATCAAAATTCATGACACTGTGAAACCCGAAAATTCACTGCCAGGAATACAATGATCAATGTTATTAACTGTAAAATAGGCCCCCGGACTGGATGCATAAATTTTCCCTGCTGTACCACATTTGACGCCTAATTTAATCTTCTAGAAGGCACGAATAATCTACACATGTTGTTTCTTTTTACTTTATATACTTAGTTCCAAAAGAAAGTGTGCACTTTTGAATTTTGAATATCTCTGAAATTACACAATCTATCGTCATGAAACGTCGTATAACTATCCCCGAGAGTATGTGCAAACGATATTTGAAAACAAAAATTTCGCGATAAGCAAAAATTTTCTGCTAAATTAAGACATTTAATTTTGCACAATTTGCATGTGCATCACGCGTTAGACGAACAATTTATCTGAAAATGCATTCAGTTGAATCTTTGCGGCTTTCTAAAGCATAAAATCACATCTTCAATACAATTATGTATGATGCTGCAGCGTGGTTTGACTACCAATAAACGTGGTTTAATAAAATCGAACCTTGTCAGATTTAGAACGTCAATAAAATTGACTGAGCATTCATGTTTCAATAGAAATCGAGGTCATCATTTTATAAGGCCTTTATTAAGCAAATCGAGATGTCATAGAACGCCATTGCACCATTCAACGACAATTTGCTGGCCTAGCAAAGAAGCAATGTCAAACGTTGGCGTACACGTAACGTCTGTATAAAAATTAAAGCTTTTGTTTGGAAATGGATTGAAAAGGCTTCTAAAACTCTATAATGCAACATCAACAAATAGCACTTACCAAAGAAAAAATTGTAAGGAGGTCAAATCTCAACAATTTAAGTTCTACCTGCGCGTATGCAGCATGCGATACTTTATCCAAAACCAATTTGACTTTTAATTTTAAAAGGTCTTGACTAAAGTATGGTATCAAATTTACCCCCTTATTTTCTTCCAACTTTGTAAAAATCAAGAAAAATGCAAAAAGTGAAAGTGCACACTTTCTTATGGAACTCAGTATATTTTAAATCATCGTGGAATTTGCAATCCAAGCATCAATACAATTCAAACAACTCGCTCAACGTTCAATCGTTATAATTCTAAACTATACATACTATAATTCGAAATTATCCCGCAAGAGATATATTGAAAAGAATATTACAAGCATGTTAAAAAGAATCCATACTTTCTTCTGCATTGTAAAATGAACGCCATTCTTGTATAAGTGACTGTGTAAGCAGACGGCTACTTTTGACCTGGACAAGGGATAGAAACCATCTGGATATCGGGAACTAGGAGCGAAAAAATCAAAGTTATAATCTTGTCCTTCCTCGCCCAACCGTTTTATATGTGACATATATTCTGTGTGATTCAAGGTGAAGTAAGGACAAACGAAAAATGCTCTTAATGGTACACCGTCTAGTCCTGTAGTCGCTTCTTCCATCAATATGTATCTGTTGTATGCCGAGTTCTCAAACCATACAATATCTTCATGAAAAGTCCACAACCCTTTCATTATTATCATTTTTCCATCAAGAAACCATTTTTCGCGATGGGCAAATTTAAATTTGCGTGCGATGTGTTCTGATATGTGTTCAAATGAACATTTTGGGGTCATTCTGTATACAATTTCTAGAACCAGTCTAAATAAAGCTTTGGTCTGTTTGTTAGAGTAAAACATAATATAAAATCTGAATGTATGACACTCCGTCGTCCCATATTTTAAACGTAATTGATTCATATAGAAACGAGTCACAGATCTGTTATATTTGGTTGTCTGATTGACAATTAATTCTGTATTATCCTCCGTGAGAGTGTACACAATATGGGTAGCAATCGATAAACCAGGAATGTCGCGAGAATATGAGTTGCATGTTCCATAGGAGACGACTTGAAACGGTGGACAGAAGGCTTTCCGGCAATATCCCTGAAAAAAAACATCATCTGAGATTGTATATTTAGAGTATATTGAATGAGGGGTCATTTTATACCGAATTTATTAACCGAGTCATCAGTAAATAGAGAAAACGATGCGTTTCCGAGTTTTTACCTCTGTAAGATGACGAGCTTGATATATTCTATTTTCAATGACCGCAAACTTGATCTTCTATATATATTTATATATGACCTGATTTTTTTGCGATTATTTGAGTTTCCATAATTTTTAAATTCCAGAAATTTACGGATTTAAGCTTTTCAGCGAATCATATGTAAAAAGGTTGTAACATGTTCTTAGCTCTTCCATAGTTATTCCACTATTGTAACACATGCAAATCGTACATGTAAGCATTTTTGTTGGTTGCGGTGTTCTTTTTTCCATACAATTAAATTAAATTCCTTATTCTATTACATTGCAAATGCAACTGTTCGTCTTCTTACGATTTTAATTCTTGAGAACATAGTAAAATCAAATGAGCCCGTGCGTGACATTTCTCAAACTTTGACATTGTCTAGGTGCAAATATTCAGCAGCCCTACAGCTACACCATGTAAAAAGAGGATTGCCTGGCTATCTACAGATACTTTAAGACCTTATTTATCTATAACGTGCAAAGTGAAGACTCTGGTCAGGCTGTACTGATGTACTTGCTTACTAGCCTCTTTGCTGTATGTACATTTCAAATTGTTGGAAATGATGTAGACAGGCTTAATTATTATACTGCAAAGAAAATTCTAGCATTTTCATTGGTTATTGCTGACCAGACAAACATTGATAGCTACGGCCGCTCCGGTATTACCTCTCATGTTTCCTTAAGGCACCTCGGCGGAGACAAAAAATCGAAACGGTAATGGCAGCCATGTTTCTCTCGCTTCGGTGATAACACGTCCCGAATATACACACTAGGATACAGTTGAAAAGGATGTCAGTTAATAATGTGCAAATAAAAAAATGATATAGATGTCAATAAATACCTTAAATTTGTACAAATCTGTCCATTTAAATTCCATATCGCAATAGCGCAGAGTGTAGTAGTGTGACGTCATAGCTCTATATGCCGTCACTTTGTACATGTTTACTTTTCGTAGGGGCGCATTAAGGGATATTGGTGGTTTGAAAGAACGCCTAGCTGCAATAATGTACCCCTCTCTCTGATATGCTGCCGGTCGAGGGCTACAATTTCCACCCATTTGTTTTTTGTTGCAGTTATCAAGTTTATGTTTTTCCAACTGAGAGGTCATTTAAGAACTAATGTCATACTTACCTAAGTTTTGAAAGCAAATAATGTTACAGGAACCGATAGATCACTTATATTTTTCTTAAAAAAGTGTTTTCTTTTTCAATTGTTCAAATTTTCGAAGTTTGGGGGCCATGACAGTTAGGTTGATCATGTGATTTATTTTGACGTCACTTTGTTTACTAAATTCCATGCTGTCAAAACAGGTGCTGTGTAAAAAGTATAGTAGCTATTTTTACCTACCTTTCAAAACCTTTGCGAATTTGAAGCATCTAGTAGCCTGTATCTATCTACTACCTTACCAATTTAAGTGACTTTACAAAACTTTTCATTTAATTTTCATCTTTTATAATGATCAAAGCGTGTTTGTTTACAACAAGAGGGCCATAGTGGCCCTTAATCGCTCACCTGAATGAAACTGTCTAATTTTTTTCAATATTCTTCTGCCTCTGTACAACCTGATAATACTTTTTTTACAATTTTCAGGTTGACTTACAAGGATTTTCTATTATTTGACCCTGTGACCTAGTTTTTGACCCCAGTTGACCCAATTTCATATTTATCAAAAATTGCATCGATTCAATCATTCTGACGAAATTTCACGTTGATTGAACAAAAAATGTGTCCTCTAGAGTGCATACAAGGTTTTTCTAAGATTTGACCCCAAGGCATAGTTTTTGACCCCAGTTGACCCAATTTCAAACTCTTCGGAGATTTCATCCAGACAATCATTCTGATCGAATTTCAGGTTGATCCAGCAAAAAATGTGGCCTGTAGAGTGCAAACAAGGTTTTCTAAGATTTGACGATGTGATCTAGTTTTTGACCCTAGTTCACCCAATTTCGAAATCGTCCCAGATTTCATCGAGACATTCATTCTGACCAAATTTCAGGTTGATTGGGCAAAAAATGTTGCTTCTAGAGTGCATACAAGGTTTTTCTAAGATTTGACGCCGTGACCTAGTTTTTGACCCCAGTTGACCCGATTTCGAACTCTTAGGAGATTTCATCCAGACAATCATTCTGATCGAATTTCAGATTGATCCAGCAAAAAAAGTGGCCTCTAGTGTGCATACAAGGTTTTTCTAAGATTTGACCATGTGACCTAGTTTTTGACTCCTTTTGACCCAATTTAATGCTCATCAAGAATTGCATCAAGGCCATCATTCTGACCAAAATTTAGGTTGATTGGGCATTAAATGTTGCCTCTAGAGTGTATACAAGATTTTTCTATGATTTGACCCCGTGACCTAGTTTTTGACCCCAGTTGACCCAATTTCAAACTTGTCCAAGGTTTCATCAAAACATTCATTTTGACCAAATTCCAGGTTAATTTGACAAAAAATGTGGCCTTTAGAGTGCATACAAGGTTTTTCTAAGATTTGACCCTGTGACCTAGAATTTTACCCCAGTTGACCTAGAATTTTACCCCAGTTGAACTGGTATGAAATTTCATCAAGCCAATCATTCTGACCAAAATTCAGGTTAATCGTGCAAAAAATGTGGCCCCTAGAATGCATACTAGGTTTTTCTATGAATCGACCCTGTGACCTAGTTTTTGACCCCAGTTGACCCAATTTCGAACTCGTCCGAGATTTCATCAAGACAATCATTCTGACCAAAATTCAGGTTGATTGGGCAAAAAGTGTGGCTTCTAGAGTGCATACATGGTTTTTCTAAGATTTGGCCCTGTGACCTAGTTTTTGATCCCGGGTTGACCCAATTTAAAATTTGTTCGAGATTGCATCAAGAACATCATTCTGACCAAAATTCGGGTTGATTGGGCATAAAATGTGGCCTCTAGAGTGTATACAAGGTTTTTCTATGATTTCACCCCGTGACCTAGTTTTTGACCCAAGTTGACCCAATTTCGAACTCGTCCGAGCTTTCATCAAGACATTCATTCTGACCAAATTTTAGGTTGATTGGGAAAAAAATGTGGCTTCTAGAGTGCATACAATGTTTTTCTATGATTTGACCCTGTGACCTAGTTTTTGACCCCAGTTGACCCAATTTCGAACTCGTCCGAGATTTCATCAAGACAATCATTCTGACTAAAATTCAGGTTGATTGGGCAAAAAATGTGGCCTCTAGAGTGCCTACAAGGTTTTACTATAATTTGACCCTGTGACCTAGTTTTTGACCCCAGTAGACCCATTTTCAAACTCGTCCGAGATTTGATCAAGATAATCATTCTGACCAAATTTTAAGTCGATAGGGCAAAAAATATGGCCTCTAGAGTGCATACAAGGCAAATATTGACGACGCACGACGGACGACGGACGACTGACGACGGACGACGGACATCCACCTAACCACAAAAGCTCACATTGAGCACTTCGTGCTCAGGTGATCTAAAAGGGAAACTTCATATCGGACTCGGTTTCGACCCGAGTTAACCGGGTTTCCAAAAGAACGACCTCGGTTTCGACACTAGTGATGTCATTTTAACCTTTCAACCTAGACGCTTCTGATCCAGGGTCAGGCCGGTGTTACCTGGGTCCCAAAATGGCGCCGAAAATAGTGCACAACAATTCGATTACGTAAAACAAATGTTCTCTTTACATGAAACGACAAATACTTTTTTCTTATTTTATTCAGTATTTTGCACGAATTTATCACATTTCGTAATGGGATAACGATATTTCATGATTGATTAATTATTGTAGCGGTAAATGTGAAGTTTGTTTATTACCACCAGTGGGTAACTCCGTTCACATGAATGCCCTTTCTGCGCATGCATATTAGAGTCAATTTTAGATTATTACATCATCTCACGCGACTCCCGGGCTGCCATTTGAATTTACCCAAAAATACTACGACTCCCAGATATGGTGGCCTGATTTTTCATTAGCTGAATTTTGGCGGGAAACGGGAGAACTCAAGAGACTTTCAATAACAACAAACCAAAATGGCTGACTTTGAAGGGAAAAAGTACGATTTTCAGACAGTGATACTTATTAAAAGTGAAATTCTTGGGATATTTAAATTTGTGTTGATAAATTTTAATTGGGACTTATAAATAAACTACCAAGGTAGGTTTAGACTGTAAAATGGTGTTTTTAGAATTCACACATATTCCAAAAATTGACCTTAAATTACCCGGAGTGAATCACTCCGGGCGCTGCAATATAGAACAAAGAGGGAACGCGTCGTACCCCCATCCCACATCAGACTATCAAAAGGGATGGGGGTACGTTATCGCAACTAACGAACGCCTAGAATATGCAAAAGTCAGATATTTAGCCCTAAAACTTTGAAGTATAATAAATTCGTAATACGGTTTCTTGCCTGGGTATATGACGATTTATTCACAGCAGTAAAAATGATTTCAACCCTCGCCTACGGCTCGGGTGACATCATTTTTCCAGCCGGGAATAGATCGTCATTTACCCTGGCAAGAAACCGTATAACTAATTATATACTACCGTGATGGTATCCATGACTTCAGACTCTGTACATTCATGTAAAACTGAACTTGACGATTCCAGCTTCAATGTAGTCATATTCAAAAACATTTGAAAAGTTAAAGATGATAATCTTAAAGCGTTTGGGTCTATGACGGGACAAACTTCATTCCCCAATCTATTTTCTTTACACTTAAAGCAAAGGTAATTCTTGTAGATGGCAAAGCTCAGAGATAATGTCTTAAAGACATCGATATAAGGCATGTCTGAAAAGAAAAAATAAATCTTTGTTTATAAATTATCCCACATCCAGTATAATCTGCCGTAATAAAGTCACTCCCAACTGTCTTTTAATAACAAATTAACATTTAATAATTACAAATAAACATTTCATATGAATTGAAAATGAGTTGAGAATGCAATTCTAAATAAGTCATTTTTCTCTTTTACTCAATGCTTTTTTAATTTATTTATTTGTGACCCGTCATGCGAAAAGGAATCATCTGGGAACACCGCAAAATAGATATTTGTAAAGGGATTGACTTTCAAAGAAGGTAGATTGATATTGATTATTCTAGATTCAGAAAATAAGTAAAGTGTAAAAGGTTTCAACCTAGTCAGACCCCGCTGTCTTCGCAGTCTGACTAGGAGCGAGACTTTACGCACTATCTAGATGGATCCTTTTCGCTTGACGGGTCACATTTTTATCACCTTAAGCGTTTAAAAAAACTTTTTGTGTGGGAAAATGGTTACCTTAACAGGTGAAATGCATCATGTTCTCAATGGAAATGACATTTTTTTCTAGTTTTATGAGTAATAAGTTTTGCATTTTACAACAAATGAAGTTTAAGCCTCTTCTCAACTCGAGAGTCATTTGATCAAGATTTTCTGAAAAACGGATTAAATATATGTAACATGCCTCACAAAAAATAACAATCTGTAATTAAGCACCTGAAAAAGCAATTGAACCATTAAGGGGTTTCCTACATGTCGTAAATCTACAGTTAGTAACATCATGAAATTGACATTTTTCTCGATCAAAACAATTCTAAATCACTCACTCAGCGTTCCTTTCAATTATTCCATTCACACTCTCAAACCACTCAAAAACGCTCTAAAATATCTAACAATGATAAGAACAACAATAACATTCAAGACAAATGTCGGTAGATAAAATCACCGATTTCTCTGACATCATTGAATTTTGTAAGCGTACGATGGGTTTGTGCTCCATAAAAAGCTATCTAAAGAACCTACAGTTAATAACATCGTGAAATTGACAAGGTGAATGATTTTGGAATGATTTAGGAATGCAATTGAATGAGTGTGAGGAGCGAGTTTTGAGTGAATTTAATGGGAGACAATCCTATATTGCAAATTTTGTTCGGGATGAACAAAATTTGCGATATTGATTACCTCCCTTTAATAAAAAAGTGCATACAAGTTCTGTGCACAGCTTCAAATTTGTTCAAGAACCTATGAGGCGCTGACTATTTCAATTATGTCTGTGAAATCGCGATTTTTCTCTGTCAAAATTTATTTTGAATGATGTTGCTGATTCTATATTTTTCAATAGGTTTGATCGTTTTTGAACGGTTTGAGTGAGTGTTTGGAATGAATGATTGGAGCGCTGAGTGATCGATTTAGAATGGTTTAGATTGAATTGAATGTCAATTTCACGATGTTATTAACTGTACAAGCACATCTTATTAAGTAGTCTAGGCTATGATCCTAGACCGGATTTTTGAGTAATTTTTCGGAGAAATTGGGGCGATTGCGTAACCGGATCGAACCGGTCGCGTGAGCAGACGACGCTTCAGTGGTTCCCAATAGCGCGCGATTTTGAAATTTGAAATTAGGGCCATATTGGCGGGTAGTGCGGTGAGTATCGAATTTCTAATATTTAAAAATTGCGCCTACTTGCGGGCTTGCAGACGACGATTTCTTGTTGATGGGCTTGCAGACGAAGCTTTTTGTGGTGATAATTACCACTATGTAATACTTTCAGTTTCTATCTTGGATTTAAGACACTCGCTGTATAACCGTCGTGTGACAAAATCCACAAAGGGACTATATTGCTCTTGAAACATCAAATAAAACAACAACGTTGAATATGTTTTACAATTTTAATTACAAAATACATGTTTTTACAATTCATTCGTATTTTGGGTACATATAATACATATAAAACTAAATTCAACAATATAGATGTGGAAACAACGATAATATAGAGATATTTACATGCATCATTTATATGTTATTTTTAGGGATGGGAACGAATATTCGAATATTCGAATATTCGTTTTTCCCGCGAATATTCGAATACGATTTTCGAATACGAATATTCGTTTTCATGTGAATGAATTTGAGCATTTGCCTTTATATCTGTAAAAGAAGTGGGAAATAATTTCTCGAATTGAAACGATTTGATTTTCTCACATAATTTTCAATCGTATGTATATATGTGTCAAGAAGGTACAAGGAAAATCAATAATTATGACAGGTTGCATATCTGTTTATCAGCAGTCTATCCGTGAAACATCGACCAATGTATAACTGTGTTAATTTAACACCTTTGGAGAGTTGAAATCTATTTGCAAATTTTCGGATACATCAAAACGATTGACGTTACGTCGAACGAAATTTATTTGAAAACCATTAACCATAGGCCGCGCGGCGTTTGTTATAATATTTTTCTCTTGACTCGATTTCAAAGAAAAGTAGATTATTGTCTCTTCGCCGACAAAAAGACAAGTGCACAACCATGAAAGTTTGCAATATTCGTCAATGTGCGATCGATTTGTGTTTCTAAAAGTCACGTCGTAGTTATGACGCTTTGATTTTCCATCGGGTATTCGACGTATTTTTCGGACTCGGGTTAATATAATATTTTGTTTCAAGAGTGTCTGTTTTATCCTACAACACGTTAGAACATGTTACCAAACGTGTATAAAATTGTAAAGCCTCGGAAAACGAATTCCAAAATATATGGCCTGGTCTGTCGACGCCAAAAAACATCACAATCAAAGCTTGAATCACTATGTTTCGCGAACTTTTGATCGCACATTTTACACTGTACTTATTTTTATCGTCACATGAAAAGCTAATATAGAGTGAAATCAAGACAAAGAATTCCAATTTCATTGGATGTGATTGGATTCTCCAAATATGTTCACCATTCCACAAGGTGTGAGGGACGCAAGGCAACCCTACTTGGAGATTCAATGGCGTCTCGGATCGCGCCTTCGGAATTTAGTAATTTTAAATTTCATTTCTATTAAGCATTTTTTTTCTGCAAATTTAAATCAGAGAAATCCGAATCAAGTTAAATTGAATCTCTTTTCTTAATACTCATAATCTGTACCAGTTAAAGTAACCTCGAACAAGAAAAGGAATAATAATCGGGTATAAACAATACTCGGATATTCAATTTTGAAGTAGCCAAAACGAATATTCGAATATATTCGAATATTCAAAACGAATATTCGAATATGAATTTTGCTATTCGTTCCCATCCCTAGTTATTTTATATGTAGTGACTATATGCCAAAAGGAAGAGTGTTAAAGTCATTGGTGATCACGCGCTTATCGAAGACGATTCTGTAATCTTTGGTTTCTGTTTTGGTAATGACGTTACATCTTTCAGCATTTCGCGAAATTTTATGGTTATCTACGACCTTGATTGGCTTTACTTCTTCCCTACTTGTGAACATTTTGTGTAATGTAGTGAAGTTGATATCCAATGCGTTTTTGAAATTTAAAGTGATCCCCCGTACCTTGCAAATAGAGGTTTGACCCTTTTTATTGGGTTTCAATAAGTTGTAAGCATAATTCTTTGGACCACCCGTTACAAAATTGTGTGATTGTATTATCGGGAGCTTTCTTATCTGGAACCTCATCTGTAAGGTCTCCCAAATAGTCTCCAAGAGGTGGCATCCATTGACCAGGAGATGTGATAAATACGATTGAATCTGTGTCACAAAACAAGAGACGGTCTCCAAGGGGTTTCAGATAACTGTACAATTTAAGACGTGCTTGTGCCGTTGTATAAGCGGCAATGACAACGTTAGTGCGGGAAGATGCTGGAATAAAGTCATCATTATGGACCCAGTCAACTTGAACGGATTCGTCATTGACGAACCTAACATTCTTTAATTCTTGTTTATTACTAGTCATCATGTCAAAGTACTGGTCAGGTTGAGTGACAAATGTTGTTTGTGCCAAATTAGTACGTTGACCAAATTTCCCCCAAAAGGAATTCAACATTAGTTTTGCTAAAGATCTCAAGCCTGGGTTTTCAATGATCTTGTCAGAGACAAGGAGAATACCCTCCTTGGCATAATAATCTTGTATGTATTTCTGTTTGGTTTGTTCATTAACACACCAATCTGGCCAGCCACTGGCTTCTTGTTTGACCTTAAGAAATGTATTGACGTACTCAGTTAACAACCCACCGGTCTTGGTTATAGGATCATACTGAGAAATGTTGTCAAAATGCCAAACCTCATACATTTTCAGTATTTTGTAACCCTGAGACACAGCTACTTTAAGCTCATCAGTGACCCATGTTCCAGTGAATGACCTTTCTTGTTCAGTATGTAGACAAGTTGAATTCTGATAGGTTTCGCCGCACGTACGACAAAGACTAAACAACAATTTTCCGTTGCATTTTGAAGGTAAGACGGGAATGTACAACCCTCGCGGAGGCAAAACTTTGCATTTTACCAACCCTTCGTAATGTCCCAGATCTTTAAAATTATCAGTAATGATAACTGGATGACCCATTGGTATTTTGCCATTTTTGTTCACCCATGGGTAGAGAGATGTCACATCATAGTAATCTATTGTTTTAGTATTTGAGGCTTCTCCATATAGCTTAAATGCCTCTGTTCGTCCACCGTAAAAGGCGTCCCTAGGTTCCAAAGGTGACCCTATTTCTAGGGCGTCTACAAAATCTTTCAATACCTTGTTCTCTGACAACTGTTGCTTAAATTCACATTCCCAGATGCATAGATAAGTAAACCCTTCAGATTCTATATAAGCTTGTTTCTCTATGGTCTTTGTATATAGATCTGCCATAGACATTTCCACCACGGGGTTTATAGTAGACTTGGAATAACATTTAGGACAACCATGCCAAAAGCACCCGTGAAATTCTAACGCGATTTGTTTTCCTTTGTGTTCGTAAAATCCATCCAATTTATAAGGACCTATTTGTTTTTCACCTTTATTCCGACCGTGCTGAATGGTAATATTCTTTTCATGGGCTAGATAGGACAGCCATTGATAAGCTAGAGCTGACTGTTTCTCTTCTGGTCTATAACCATGAGGTGGTATAATACCAATGCTTTCATGTTCAAGAAAAAGAGTTCTAAAGACTAGGTTACATGCCGATGCAATTGTGATACACTTTGCGAATGGATCTATCCCGTCACTTCCTTCCTTTTTAGTTAAACCCATGAATAACGACCTGAACTTCAAACAACATTTCCTAAGAATGTCGACATCAGATCTACAGTACCGTAATAACTCGACTTTGAAGTCAAAATGATCATGGCAATGCTTCCCGTACCATGACAAAAACTTAATCCTGTCGTTTGGCTTCATTCCGTCAGGGTTGTAGTACTTAATGTCCGGTAACTTATCTAGGACAATGTTTTCATTTTCGCTGTTGAAAAGGTGGGGGAAGTAACCTTTGGCAAGCTCTTTTTCACCAAAGGCATCTGGCATGGCGGCTAATGCCATAGGAATGAAGTTTATTGAATCAATAAATCTAATTTTGCATTGGGGAATTGTTATTGACATATATTTGGACCCCGTTGTAATGACCTCGGGCAAAATGGCATTGTCATGAAGATAACGAAGTATTGGGTAGCTATCGTAACCTTTAAAATTATAACAAATAACAGTCGTGCCATTGTTTTCACCAGAAAAAAGCCATTTGCAAAAAGACGTTATTGTACTTGGACCAGAAAAAACCCTTTCTTTCAAGCCACAATTTTGACATTCGCAAGACGCGGTGAAGTCGTTGTTTATACATTTTGTACATACTTTGTGTACAACACAAAGGTTGGGTACATGTTCATATGACCCACACCATGCCTTATTACAGTTTTTACATCCACGACATTTATCAGGTACATAACCCTTCTGGCATTCCTGATAAGTGTCTTGGGTGCACTCAAAATCGAAAATTATATATCGGGCTTGTTTCTTGTCGGATTTGTGCCCAGATGTTTCCTGCTGGTATTCGTCATCAACAGGATGCATATAGCATTGGTGTCCATCGGCATAGAAGTCCTTACACGTTTGACAGTAAGTCTCACCACAAACATGTTGTCGCTTGTGTTTGGTACGGTTTATCATTTGTCCACATTGTGTGCACTTATAGATAATCTGACAGGTGGATTTCCCCTGGTCAGATTTTTTCAAATGGTGCACAAAACATTCTTTATTAACAAACTTGCAGTTACATGAGGTGCAGTATTGCCAATTCTCTTCCTTATTATCATGAAGACTTCTACAATAGTGACACGGTTCATTACAGATATGGCGTTCCTTATGTTGGTAGCCCTTCTTGCACTGTAGACAGAAATAATTTCTATTAAGGAATCCTGTCATAGACGTGATGACGTCATAATGATTGTCATGGGAATATAAATAGATCGGTATTCCTCCCCTTGGTCCATTAAACACAATAGCATTGAAATGTTCCTTTGAGAGTACATGTATTTGGTATCCATTAAGGGCGTTTTGAAATCGTTTAATTTCTTCAATACCGCATTCACAAAGCGGCACATTTGCTTGTTTGTGAAGATTCACCGCAAGCTCCCTTTGAACATCTCGTCCCTGTCGAATGCTATTCCATCTAGGATCTTTGTCAACACGTGCAATGGCTGTCACTATAGCACGTGCACAGCATAAATTGTCTTTGTTTTTTATTTGAATAATACTTTGTTTTTTCTCTACCATCTTTGCAATATCCACAAAGGAATTTTTAAAGCCAGAACCGGATGTACTCTGGACATGGACCAACTCTATTCCGAATGTCTCGTCAAGCACAAATTGTTCATATGATTGTAAAACACGTTCGATTTCAGAAAGAACCCGATCAACGGTTAGTTCGGAGCGCCTCATAAAAGGCAGTACAATAGGAAAATCTAATTGAGGGTTGTCCAATGTGATACGCACTAAGTCCGTAGATGGCATGTTCTGTACTATATTGTCTAGAATGGATTGAAAGATTTTCTTTATCGTCTTCAGAATATTTGGTAGCTCTTGTACTTCGATATCACCTACAGAAATTTTGTAATATTTAGCTGATGTCTTGAATTTCTCTATACGTCGCTCACTGACGTTGGCTATAGTATAGAGATCATTTATGATTCTTCTCTTCTTAGAAGCACCACTACCGTCTTCATCTGCAGCACGACGTTTTGGTGCTCCCCAGCCATGTTGAGAATGTAGATGATTCTCCAATGCATCTTCTCTGTCGAACACTTTCAGACACTCAGGACAATGAGGATTACTGTCATCGGCATGTCTTTTCATGTGTCTGTCCAGGTTTTGTTTTCTATTAAAAACCTTCTTACAACTTGGGCAGTCATATTTTTTCCAATGGTTTTGCGTACGTCGGTGTTGTAGCAGCTGGCTAAATTTAGGAAAGTTAGCGCCACACTCTTCACATTGGTAAGTAGCCATCTTTAGTTCTGAAGAAAAAATAGTTTGTATTAGTCTCGAGTTTTAAAATGTGTCATGTTAACTATATGGATGTAACATTATTTAAATAAAATCTAGAAATAAAAAAAAATGCAAACTTTTTTAAATTCTAGTAAACTATTTTATCATTAATTAAGCATGTTCGGTCGTTAACTATCAGGCGAGACTATAAAAATTCAGGCGAGACTACAAAATATCAGGCGAGACTACAATATAAAAAAAGATACCTTTTATTTATAATTCCTTTTAATATTGTAACAAATGTTTCTTAATGAACACTAGCGTGGGAATGAACCAATTTCCTAAATACAAAGCTTATATAGGTTTTCTTGCGCATGCGCAATGGCTATAAAATGAGTTGATCCTTTATAAAATCTTTATTTGTTTTCAGTTCTCATTTGTAAGTTAGCCACCAGAGTATCAACATGTTTTCTACGCAGTGTCCAGATTGTCACAAGGGATTTTGTAGAAAGGATGCTATGCTAAGACATTTTAAACAGAAACATAATATGCCTTTGCCACCACCACCACCACCACCACAAGGAACTCAACCACCACTACCACCACCACCACCACCACAAGGAACTCAACCACCACCACCACCACCACCACCACCACAAGGAAGTCAAACACCACCACCACCACCACCACCACCACTACAAGGAACTCAACCACCACCACCACCACCACCGCCACCACCACAAGGAACTCAACCACCACCACCACCACCACCACAAGGAACACAATCGCCACCAAAAGAAACGATATTTTACCACCCATTTACTATGATGATATCGGGTCCCACAGGTAATAGTATTTTTATATTTTTCAAACAATTAAAGGGATAAAATGTCTATGTGTCAATGATTTTAAATTTCACATTCTAAAATTTATAAAATGGCTTTCTTTTTTTAAATCCATTATTGTTTTATAATTAGAAACTGGAATTATTGCTTATGATTTTATGCTTATATTTTCTTTATTCTGTAGTTTTTAAATAAATCATAACTTGATTTTTGGTAATTTTTTATCCTTCGTAATTTTGAATTGACATTTCATATATTTCTAAAAAAAAATGTTTTTAAATAATAGAGTTTTTTATGATAGAATTTCGACTATATTTTTAGGGCATTTTGTTTTTCGTCCTTAACCTGTTCATTTTGTAGCGTATCAAATATATACTAAATTAAATTGATGTTTTTCAGCGTGTGGAAAAACAACAATGGTGAAAGATTTATTGATGAATCACAGCTCAAAAATTCATCCGAACATCCAAAGGATTGTGTGGCTCTATAAAAGATGGCAGCCCTTATACACCATCATACAGAAATCTCTGCAGCCTAGAGTAGAATTTATACAGGGCATCCCTACTGATTTGGATGAAGATGATTTCTTTAATCCTGGGATAAATAATCTACTGATTCTGGACGATTTATACTCTGAAGCCGGAAAAGATAAGCGTATCACAGACCTGTTTACTGAAGGGTCACATCATAGATCCTTATCCGTAATATCTATAAACCAGAATTTATTTGGAAACAAAGATCCTACACAAAGAAGAAACTGTCATTATTTGATATTGTTCAATAACCCGATAGATAGCCAGTCTGTGATGATATTGGCAAGACAAATGTATCCTGGACAAAGTGATAAACTATTAAAACAATTTTCAAAAGCTACAAAGTATCCTTATGGATACTTACTGGTGGACCTTAAGCCGTTTACACAAGATAATCAAAGGTTAAAATGTATAAGACAGAATTACCGAAATTCACCTTGCTCGGATCACGTGATTCGAGCTCAAACTATAAAAGAAGAAATTTTGACAAGCGCAAATCATTCTGCAGTTGGAGTTCAGACAAGTCACATCGAGGATAACTTAGTGCTCGAAAATTCGCAAAATAATTCCGAAAATAATTTTGAACAAATTATGGAAAACAAGGGACAAGCTTGTGATGATTGTGGTCAGTTATTTGACACAGTTCACGACGTGCAAAGACATGTCAAAAATGGGTGGTGTCCCGAACACATGGACCAAAGGAAACGAAAGCACGATGAAATGAACGATAGTGACACAGACGACGATTCTGTTGAATATAATGCGGCTTACGTACAATTATGGAAAAGAGCCCGAGAAAATAACAGTGGTAAATTTGATAAAATTTACAATGCATTAACAGATAAAGGAGAGGACAGTGAGACTGCACAAGAAATGGCCGAAGACCGCATAAAACACTACGACGAAAAAGAGTTTTTCGGCAAATATCAATCGTTAATAGATAATTACATTTTACCACTCAGAAGCAATAAAGCGCATCAGCAAATCATGGCTCAAATAGATAAACTGATCTCCAAAGGTCAAAATACAACCTTGGCTGTAAATAAAGTCATGAGGAAACATAAGAACACCTTTCAAGAGCTATTTGATACGGAAATTTCCGATGATGACGAAGAAGAGGGATCAGATGAAGATGACGTCAGTGACGATGAAAGTGACTAGTAAAATATATAAAAGTAATTCAATTTTATAAATTTATTTATTAGTGTTGCGAACTCTGTACATTGAACATGGCCACTTGGAAAAAATATTTAAAAACTATTTACAATGACGTAGCACACCCAGGGGGTTTTGCGGGCCCACAGAAATTGTACAAAGTGGTTAAATCCGAAGGAAAATACCAAATAGGCATGCATAAAATTCGTCAATTTTTGCATGATCAAGGGTCCTACAGTTTGCATAAACCAGTCAGAAGACGGTTTCAAAGAAACCATGTGATCAGTGCAGGCAACGACGATTTATGGATGGCTGATTTAATGGACATGGTTAAATTTGCTGACTGGAACCAGGGCTATAAATATATTCTGTTGGTGATTGACACGTTCTCAAAATATGTCTGGTTACAACCACTAAAGAATAAAACAGGCGATGAGGTGGCAAACGCATTCAAGACAATCTTTGAAACTTCGAAACGATCGCCAAAAAAGCTTATCACTGACAAAGGTATGTGTTTTTTTTTCAATTCATTTTACATTAAAGACTTACGTCAAACAGATATCATAGAGATTGCTTCGCTAAATCAACTTTATATTTAACAAAATTTGATTCAAGTATTAAAGTTTTGTAAAGCTGTATATTCTACATCACGTTGAATTATAAATATCGACTGGTACTACACGTTTATATCCCTTTCAGGTCAAGAATTTAGAGCCAAAAAGGTCCAAGATCTGATGAAGAAAAAAGACATTTTTTATTTTCCGTCACAAAATGAGACAAAAGCATCGACCTCTGAACGGGCCGTGTTGACAGTGAAGACCCGTCTGATGCGCTATTTTTCTTACAAAGATACAGCAACTTTTCTGCCTGTGCTACAGGATATCGCAAACAATTATAATCACACTTATCACAGAACAATAAGAATGAGACCTGTTGATGTGAAAAGCAGTAACCAAGAGGAAGTTCGACTCGCTACTTATATGGCACGGAATGCAAAACAAACGAGTAAAAAACTCAAACCTTTTAAATACAAAATCGGTGACTACGTACGGACAAGTCATCTAAGGACAGTGTTTACTCGAGCCTACGACCAGACTTATACCGGTGAAGTCTTTAAAGTGTACAAACGTTATCACAGAGGTACATTACCGATTTATAGACTAAAGGATTTACAAAATGAGGAGCTTAAAGGAACTTTCTACCAAAGCGAACTGCAAAAAGTAAGCGTGGATCCGAACCAGACTTGGAAAGTGGAGAAAGTGTTGAAGACCAGAGGAAAAGGTCGAAACAAACAATATTTTGTCAAATGGCAATATTATCCTAAGAAATTCAATAGCTGGATCAGTGCTAATGATATTGAATAAATATGTTTGTAAACATGTGTAAAATAAATATCGTAAATAGTAATTGGCTTGTTTTATTATTTATTATTCCATGGGTAAATACACTGATAGGTAGATAACCAAAAACCAATGTCAGGTAGCAGCTGGAGAGTAGGAAGGTGTTTGAATGGCAGTACAAGTGAGATAAATACCAGAAATCCATTGTGAGATGCTCCACCGGTCGCGATATATCTGTGAAAAATGCTGATAGCGACGTAAACCCTATTCAATCATTTGTTTCATGAACTACTTTTTTTTTTTTAAATCTCAGCACTGTAGTGTATAAAATACTCCTTACCCATTCTAGCGTAACGATGAAAACATTTAATACACTACAGTCTGACGTCATAATTAACCGTCCGCTTAACTAGATAAGGTATTCATATGCATCCGCAGTTCTATGCGAGTCTCGACAAACCGTTATCGCCTATCAATTTCAATGTAAAAATGATCTTTGACGCCTTCCCCTTCGATTGTTTATCTATACCAGTACTAAATCCTTGAATAGTTTAACAGTTTTACGCATATTAATCGTTGGTACCGTAGCCTTGCCCATTATGCCCAACGCCCCCTAGAAGACGATTAGTTATTATGGCGGATAGTGCAAGAATGCATGACGAAACTACTGTTGGAATTCGCTATAGGGTTTTTCTTACTCAATAGCACCGACATTAGGGTCCTCGGCTAAACGTTTCACCCGAGAGAATATATGTATGCTGTTGACTATAAATTTGTTAGTCTTCCAGCCCCGGGAATCGAACTCACGAGATTTCAATTCATGTGTTTTGAAGTCAGTTGCCCTACCAACTGAACCATAGGGGCGGCGAAAACATCGGGAAAATATCTGGCATTTAAATAGTATTGCACAAACGTTTATGGACTTCAATCAATTATCAGGAATAGACCGTTACAAACGGAAATAAAACACGAAAGGGTTGAAAAACGGCGTTTTCATGGTGTCTTTCTTACGTGGATCCACACCAGACTTAAACAGTTCGAGAAAGTGTTGAAGACCGGAGGAAAGGTCGAAACAAACAATATTTTTGTCTAATGAAAATTATACTTCCAAAAGTTTAACAGCTGTGTCAATGTTGAAGACAATGTAGTTTTGAAGTTGGTCTAACGACACATCTTTGCCCCTGGAAGTCTCGCATTGGAAGCAACCCGAAATAATACCTAAATCATACTATTTAGTTATACAGTGATGTAAACGAGCGGTCATCATAATCCAACAGTGAGAAAATCAAACCCTATTGAGCCTTGGTGTAAAAGGCCGAATACACGTCCCGAATGCGGTAACCGTTCAACCCGCAAAAAATACTTACCTGTACCTTTTCGCCAGTTGGAAAAAATAGATGAAATTGTCGGCACTTTGCGTTGAAATACTGCAGAGGCTAACAGTTTTATCGATAAACCACGCGTTTATATACTCACCGAATGAGTCCATTGCGAACATAGGTTAAACTGTTGTGCAATCCCGTATCTATTGTAATTAAAAGATAGCGACACACGCTACCTGTGTACCCTTCACGCATGGATTCGTCCAAAATTTAGAAATTAAACACCTTATCAGTTAGGTATTAACATTCATAGAGAGCAGGTGAATTTTACTATCGCTCTCGCTAAAACAAATATTGGAAAATAGCAGACGAAACATGTTTAAAATATACTCCACTGTATGCGAGCTAAAACCCATTTTAAACCTCGTAATAATTTCGCTACAATTTACTTTAGTCAAGGTTTAACACTTTACATTTAACGATATAAAACAGCTTGGTTAACGCTCGGGTTATCATTGACATGTAGTGTACAATAAGATCGTCTGCTAAATATGAATTTTATCCTTTCCCTAAACGGCGAAATGTAGGGTGGTCCCAGTTGGGGGTTACTTCAGATGATAAAATTGGTATTGATGAAAGAACAAAATAAAGACGAAAAGATGACAAATGTAAACACCGTTGTGGGAAAAAATGAAAGCGTCGTCTGCAAGCCCGCAAGTAGGCGCAATTTTTAAATATTAGAAATTCGATACTCACCGCACTACCCGCCAATATGGCCCTAATTTCAAATTTCAAAATCGCGCGCTATTGGGAACCACTGAAGCGTCTTCTGCTCACGCGACCGGTTCGATCCGGTTACGCAATCGCCCCAATTTCTCCGAAAAATTACTCAAAAATCTGGTCTAGGATCATAGCCTAGACTACTTTATTAATTGAGGGTAATAAATATCGATAATTTCGTTCATCTTGAACAATTAGCGATTTTGGGTTACCTAACTTGAAATTTACTCAAAACTCGCTCCACACACTCATTCAATTGCATTCCGAAATCATTCCTATTTATTTTTAAATGTCAATTTCGAGATGTTGTTAACTGTAACCTCTAAAGTTAGACTTCGATAAGAAATAAGGACGTGTTTTGGTGGTGGTGATGGTGGTTTACTGACAAGTTCACTTACAAGGACCGTTTATGCATCCATTCACGATCTTTTCATCTTGCATGTCAGTCGAACAAATCGTGTCCGTACATTCTAACGACCTGGCAGTAACCGGAATATCGTCTGGTCGTGTTGAAGTCAGCACACAGTTTTCAATCACATATTGTTGAGCTTCTGTAAGGGTCAACGTCGTCGTTGCCATATTACCCGAGCAGAATATCACCACAAGATCCCATCTTATAATACCAAGGAAAACAATGAACTACGGGTCATTTTATGTTGTTTCTTTTAAAGTAGTTAATCGCTATTATTGCATAAATTGTAAGTTTCCGGGTCGTTAAAGACATGCGGTAACGAACGAAACCCGTGCGTTAACCGGAGAAAACGTTGATTAATAAGTAAATTCAGGTGCCGTGAACGCCCGGCCTTTTTTCCTTGAATATCCTCTGACTGGGCCTATATACTGTATCTGTTTCTATATCCAACATTAATTTAGAGCGTAAATAAAGACGATAATCTTATTCCCGCGTTAAATTTGTGACTTCTTCAATTTACCAAGCAACGTCGGTGTAAATAAAAGTGACGGTGCAATGCATAAAGCAATTTTCCTACCACATAAGGTGCTTTTGACCTTGTTTTAAAGCGTTCATATGAATCATTTAAAAAAAACTGAATTTGAATAGATACAATAGTCTTTCTTTTCATGCAATAGTAGCGTCATTTCACGTTTATTTCGAGCGTTAACATTTGCAGAGACCCTAAAATGCTTTAACGCCCTCGTACTTTGCACACGGGCCTTAAACCATTTTGCGCGTCCCTGTAAATGTTAACGCCCTCAAAAACGTGCATTAACCCTATAAAGAAAAATAGTTTAAATCAGCATTACTTGTGCTCTCTCGAAAGATTTCTACTTCCTTTAAGTTACCGAGAGAAGATAATGACGAAGTATTTTTTTCGATATGAATTACGTCATTGCAGACCCAGAATGCTATAACTTCCTATATACTTTCGACAATTCTTTACTTCTACTTAAAAGCAACGTTAATATCGGATTGTACGTTGCTAAACCAAGAATATCTATTTTTTAGATCTCAAGATTTCTTATTAGGAGGAAACAAGCTAAATTTCGATATACTTTTAATTCATGGTATTTGCTGTAAGGGTTACTCATTAAAGTTGTATGGTATAGCACTTATATTTATAGCAGGGATATTGTAGGGAAAGCAAGATATTAAGGATTTTGGTCGAAAAGTCTTTGAACTAAGTCAATGATTATAAAGGGTTTTGAATAATTGAATGTTTATTACTATGTCAGACGACTTCTTTTGTCGCTAAAAAGCAGATCCAGTCCGGCATTATATTTTTCTATGTACGTAAACACCTTATTGAATACTTAGATTTTTAAAATCTGCTACATAATCTGTAAGTTTTTGCACACCATTCATATATCATATAGTTTGTTTTATGAAGACCTTTTTTTAAAATCACTAGATAAACATTTTTGTGGATCAGATGATTTTTTTTTACTCTCTAACGAATGTTCATCTTTACATGTGCTCTGAAACAATATTAAAATATACTCAATCGCTAACATGTATTTGTAGAAATGTCATGATGCTGTTCATAATACAAAATCTTTGTCATTCCTGACATTTGTTTTAAATTCCTAATCTTATGTTCGACCAAATTATCTTATAACTATACTTATATCAGTGTGATAACATCCCTATGATATCTTTAGTTATATCACATAGTTATTTTTAGAACAATGATATAATGCGGTTAGTTTTTAGAAACTTGCATTTCTGTTGGAAACATCTACAAATACAAGGCAAATAGATGTTATAAGATAAATATAATACGTATTTAATATATTGTATGAAAAAATATCTAACTTGGTTGTGGGAATTGATAATTGTCTCGGCAGAGCCTCGACAATGATCAATTCTCCTAACCTCGTTAGATATTTTTCTCATACAAACCAATAAATACGTATTATATGTACAGCTAGTTACATCGTAAAATTGACATTCATCTCAATCAAAATCACTCACTCAAACCATTCAAAAACGCTCAAACCAATTGAAAAATATAGAATTACCAACGTCATTCAAAATGATTTTGATTGAGAAAAATCGCGATTTCACTTACATATTTCAAATTGTAAGCGTCTCATAGGTTCTTAAAGAAAAAGAAAGCCATGTATAAAACTTGAATGTATTTTTAATTAAAGGGGGGGGGGTAATCAATATCGCAAATTTTGTTCATCCTTGACAAAATTTACGATAAAGGATTACCTCCCATTAAATTCACTAAAAACTCGCTCCACACACTCATTCAATTTCATTCCCAAATCATTACCAAATCATTCATCCTGTCAATTTCACGATGTTGTTAACTGTACTTGGGGCTTCGAGGTAAGAAAACTCACTACAGTTAACAACATCGTGAAATTGACAATGTGAATGATTATGGAATGATTTAGGAACGAAATTGAATGAATGTGTGGAGCGACTTATGAGTGAATTTAAAGAGAGGTAATCCAGCATTGCAAATTTTGTTCAGTTTGAACAAAATTTGCAATATTGATTACCTCCCTTTAATAAAATATACATAGAAGTTCTATAGAAAGCTCCCTATTTCTTCAAAAATCTACCAGACGCTAATAATTTCAATTAAATAATTGAAATTCCGATTTTTTCGCCAGCTATTTTTTATTTTGAACGATATTGTTGTTATATGTTTTTCAGGGAGTTTGGAGCGCTTTTGAATGGTTTGAGTGAGTGTCTGGAATGAATGGATGGAGCGCTGAGTGATTGATTTAGAATGGTTTTGATTGAGTTTAATGTCAATTTCACGATGTAACTAACTGTACCTGTACCTTTTGCTGTTTTTGATCCCATGGCAGCTTGCACAATATCGATTCTTATAGAGAACACCATTTTGATCGGAAACCATTGTAATGTCGTCTATTTTAGGAATACCTCTTCTGACAAACTCACATCTTTGCAATACTTCCTGATTAGTCATGTAATTAGCTGGACAAAAATCGATTAATCGATAGCGTGGTAGATTTGGTATGAAATCTTTGTAACGTTCCGGCACGGATCCGACATGTCTACATGGCAAACTTTTATTGTTTACATAATTCCCTTTCTGTTCAAAATCGGGACAACAATCACCGAGTACACCACAGTATTCATCACAGAAACAGCCATAGCAACAAGACGTAAAGCCATCTTGACCTTGGTATGTCTTTGTACCGTTAAGGGTACAGAAGTTTGTGTAAGGACATGCCTCTCTGAGAATGTCAAGCGTATTTCCCGACACAAGACCCAAACACATATAAAGTTGTATGCTCTGAATGATTATCATTGCTTTCTGAAAAATCAAAACCAAAGGGACGACATTTATAAGTATTCAGCCATTTATAAAGTCATTTAAAAAAAATACATACCAATCGCTGAATACATGACGTTTTTATTGTACGACAAGATCCTGGAATATTAATAAATTTTCTTGGACACCTATGTCGTGACAAAATGACAGGAAATGACGTAAGCGGAAACGACAGCGCTTTTGATGTCGCCAACGTGCTAAACGCCGCAAAGTTTTTCAAGGTCCATTCCATAGATTTGTTGAGGGCCTAATATTTGATATGATACTTCACACACATATTACTTATTAATCCCAAAGAAAATGGTTTGCCAAAACATCCATCAACCGACGTGCTTTATTCAAGTAATTCTAACAATCAGAATGGTTTCATTTCCACGATTAACAACGTCCTACTCTACCTCGACCAAAAGACAAGTATTATTAATAGAATCACAAAAGTGATTTATTATAATCAAGAAGTTTACCTTTTCAGTAAGAGAAAAAGTACAATTATTAGACCTGAATATGTAAATAGCTTTCGTTCTAGAGAAATGAATCGATGTAATAATGTTATGTAAATTCAGCAAATTATTTACTTTTTGAAAAATGTGTGATAAATACCCAATAGACTATAGAATAAAGTAGATGAAGCCCATCAGATTCACTTGTTGATTTCATTTTCGAAATATAAGATTTGTAGATTGGTTTGGAGGACCTTGGTGATTCTCTGGTAAATAAACGCAGCCACGAAAGTGCAATCTCTTTAACTATAATTTTAGTGTTTTGCGTAATATATGCTTAACATGCACCTTTTTTGCACATTTATATCTTATACATCTAGAAGGCTATTCTTAAAGGTTTAGCGTGGTAAAGAGACAATCTGAAGGTGTACATTTTGTATGACAATGTGCAGAGAAACACATTTAAAATATTCATATTTAGTATAATAATTAAGAGAACATAGTAAAATGGACAAGGTTATGGATTTTGTAAAGGTTTAGGAATGCTGGTGAATGGTTAAGATGATGCGATTTTGAAATTATCAGTAATTTTGAATTGTTTGTATTGTTGTTTTGTTTTTTAGCTAGTCTGTTTATTTATATCAAATCCTACGTATTGACATCTAGTAAATGACATCCTAGACTTCAGCGTCGTTGTTTTTGTCGTGCGAAAACTAATATTTTGAGAAATGTTGGGTATTATTCAATCACTTACTCTTATCTAAGAATATATATTTTCGCTATTATTAGAGCAATGAAATATATAAATGACGAACACTGTCAAGAAACAATTAACTTCTGATGCCTTTATCTGTTTTCTCGCAGTCATAAACAATGATTGAGGGGATTATCGGTGTTTCTCCAACTCATTTTCTATGGAAATAAGGCAAATTTGAAACTACGTGATTAGCATTAAATAAGCAGACAAGTTCATATACATGATTATTCGCTTGTTGTTATCATATGAAGAAATTTTCAAACATTCTTTTTCATACGATTTTCTTTTAATTCAGTTCCAGAAAAATTGTTTTTATTTTTGAAACAAAGTGGTTGACGTCTACTTACTAAACACACTTGATTTTCTCAATCTCACAACTACATTAAGAAATAACAAAATGGTGTTTTGAAATCTCGACTTTATATAAGGAATCAATGAAGGTCAAACGAAGTACATGTAATGTTAGACAAGATAGCCCAAATAATCACTTCGTAAAGTTTTTTGAGAATAAAATCGTTTTTTCAGATAGCAATTCAACAAAAAGTAACAGAATAACTCCATTCTTTAATGCAAAACTGAAAGACATATTTAACAATGAGAAACCATAGCAGAAAAAAAACATTGTAAATGCATGCTCAAGTAGCTTTTCAAATAAATTCAAACTCATATTCAAAAAGTTCCAACGCAGAAATAAACCATCTGATCCCTTAACTTTGCTAAGCAATCTAAAGAAAATCAAATATGCCAAGTTAGTTAATGAATCAGATCTGTGTTCAGATGTTTTTGATACTTCAATGGGTTTTTGCTCAACAAAGCAGCAAATACTTTTAAAACAGGTTAACGAAACATTCAAGCATACCACATAAAACATATTCTTACTTTCGTAATTTCCATATTTAAGCTACCCTGAGCACAATCATTATCATCATCGGAGTGAAGTTTTACATCGGAGTTATATTCACATCAGTACAAATGTTTAAAATGCACGTGCATATCTGATGTAAATATTTGATGCGTTACGTGCTTCGTTGCATTCTGCATTGGACTAAGGTTAACTTTAAATATATTTATTCCATTTTGTTTCGGTTGATTATCCATAACAAAACACTAACCAAGATTTTAAAGGATTCTAATTTTGTTTCTATTTCGCCAAAGAGATCTAAATTTTAAGTTAATACGTTTAAATTTTGACATAGGAATATACCCTTGCATAGATACACATCTTCATCAAATGGAAAAAGTGACCAATGAATTTCTAACCAAATTATACCATATTTGTTCTTCTCTACAAGTTTAATACTAATTGAAATCGAATGTTAATGATACACAGACACCTCAACATCTTAACGGCCGTTTTTACATTGGGGACTTTGTTTCTAAATAGATGTACTGCTACGTCCTTACTTATTTCAATATAAAAATGCGTTTTAGAAGTTAATCAAGTTTCTGTCATATTTTGTGAAAGTTTCAGTAGAGTCTGGTTCTGCTACCTTTCGGACAAGGCCGTTAATTTTGTGTTAAAATGTCAATGGTCTTCCCTTGTCGTTGATACACTCCATGACTTTTCCGTCAACGTACTTTTTAAGCTCACCTGAGCACATCTTTCACCTTGATGCGCTCAGGTGAGCTTTTGTGATCATTGAATGTCCGTCGTCCGGCGTCAACAAATTAAGTGTTTACATTCTAGAGGGAACAAATATAAAGCAATCATCATGAAACTTTGTCAGAATGTTCATCAGGTCACAAAAATGAAGTCATTGAAAATGAGAAGGATCCGTAACATATCACGGGAAAGGGGCATTAATGACAATTTTCTTGTTTACACTATAGAGGCCACAAATATGGTCCAGTCATTATGAAACTTTGTCAGAAAGTTCATCAGGTCACAAGGATGAGCCCTATAGAAAATGGGAAGGATCCGTATCATATCATTGGAAGAGGGCCTAAATGACATTTTAGTTTACTCTCTTGAAGCAACAAATCGTTTTATCATCATGAAAGTTTGTCAGAATGTATGTCAGGTCACAAGGATGAACCCTATAAAAATGGGAAAGATCCATATCATATCACGGGAAAAGGGGCCTTAATGACGATTTTTGTTTACTCTATAGAGTCCAAAAATTATGCCCTATCTTCATGAAACTTGGTCAGAATGTATGACAGGTTACAAGAATGAACCCTTTTGAAAATGGGAATGATCCGTATCACATCACGAGAGAAGGGGTATTAATGACAATGTTCTTGTTTAGTCTCTAGAGGCCGTAAATTTGGCCCAATCATCATGAAACTTGGTCGAAATAATTGTTATGTCACAGGGATGAACTCTTTTGAAAATGGGGAGGATCCGTGCCATATCACAGGAATAGGGGCTTTAATGACAATTTTCTTGCCACAAATTTGTTCCAATCATCATGAAACTTGGTTTGTCAGGTTACAAGAATGAACCCTATTGAAAATGGGAAGGTTCCATGTCATATCACGAGAGAAGGGGTCAATGACAATGTTCTTGTTTACTCTCTACAGGCCACAAATCATAAATATGCAATTATGACTATTGCTGGTAATTTTGAAAATGATTGATTTAGTCAAAGAAACGAAGGTGGGTGAAATAGGACCAACTTGTCCTCTTGTCTTGAAAACGATGTTCACGTGAAATTTATTACCGACTATTCGTGGCTTGTTGTCGAGATCCTCTTCATCTTTACATTTGGTAAAATGCCTTTCTGGCATCTCTAAGTTAGGGGAGACTGGTGTACTCTGGGACAAAATTTACATTTTTGTGCGTACAGCTCAAATTGTTCAGAGGACATAAGGAGTCTTTTGTTACATAAAAGATCTATGATTACTTTATGTAAGGAGGGGATTATTAAATAGTATATAAATAGATAAAGAAAATTCAATCTTAAAAATGTCATAATAGTGTCCCAGAGTACCCCTTATATGGGGTACCCTGGGACACCTATCGGGGTACAGTGGGGCAGTGTTTGGGAATACTTTTCAACATGCACTTTTCTGATTAGAAATATACTGGTCTCTATAAAAAGCGCCTCAGGCATACAGAAAGGGCTATTATTTAAAGAAGAGACATACCACATTAAATCTTTTTTCTTCATATTAAAGACAAGTTCATTGAAGTCTAGCTCCCGCAAGAACTGTTTTTGAGTCGATATTTGAAGATTCAGAGATTGGCACTCCGAATTTTGAGACAATAACAGGGCTACCTTGTTACATTGCCTAGAGATAAAACCAACAAGTCCATTGCTCACTGAACCGCCATCATAGCGCAGTTGGTAGCGTGGCGGACTGTCAATCTAGAGGCTCCAGGTTCGATCCCCAACAACAGCATCCTTTCTGACTTTTTGTCTCTTATCAAAGGGTCGATAATCGTAGACCTATGTGGGATAGTAGCCTGGGCCTAGAAAAGGATCATTGACAAATTGTGTGTAATGCATTAAGATGATGTTTCTGTAGACATCTTTGAAATGTTCTGGAAAACATTTAAACGGTGTACAAGGGGCCAGATAACATAAATCACCATATTGGGTAAAATCGTACATAAAACAGGTCATAAAACATGATTACATCTAGATTTTCGATGATGTAAATAACTAAACATTATATTCAGTATTCATTAGGCTACAGTTAATAACACTGTGAAATTGACAAGATGAATTATTTTTGAATGATTTGGGATTGATATTGAATGCGTGAGTGGAGCGAGCTTTAAGTAAAATAAAGGGAGGTAATCCAATATTGTATTGATATGTATTAACTCCCTTTAATACAATATGCCAACAAGTTTTAAAAAAGCTGCCTATTTTTTAAAAAAACAGTCAGAATCTTAAAATATCAATAATGTCAGTGAATTCTCGATTCATTTCTTGCTTTATTCAATTTGAAGGTAGTTGTTGATCTTATTTCTTTTAGTCATTTTGAGCTTTTTTGAATTATTTGGGTGAGTGTTCGGAATGAATGAGCTTAGCAATTAGTGAGTAAATAAGAATGGTTCTGATAGAAATGAATGTTAACTTCATGATGTTATTAACAATACCAGTGCTTAAATAGTGCTAATTTTTCATACCCAGGAGTCATTGGCCCATTTGAATTTCTAGGGATCAAAGCTGTAACTAAATGGGTCTAAAGCAAGAAAACAAGTTTATGATAGATGAGAAACTACACTATCCGAAATTTATAAGTACTCTAATTGGAAAGTTTTTCATACCCAGGAGTCATTGGCCTATTTGGATTTCTAGGGATCAAAGCTGTAACTAAAAGGGCCTAAAGCAAGAAAACAAGTTTATGATAGATGAGACACTACACTATCCGAAAGTTATAAGTACTCCAATTGGAAATATGAATATATTTTAGCGAAATTACAGTAGCAACTGGAATCTACTAGTATGTGAAATAGAGAGGATAATCAATTTATAAATTAATACCCATTCTATTTTCCAAAATGTGCTGACTGGATGCAGTTCAAAGCAAATTCTTTACATAGCGATGTACCGACAAATTAACAAAATCTACAGCCTAATTCACCAACAAGACCTACTAATAAAAAATTAAGCGAAAACTCTTGCTTTCTACTGCAGAGTCAATACATTATTTATTCACTATGATTTTACATTTTTGCCCCTTTGAAGACTCAGTGGATAATTTCTAAGAATTCGAAGTTAGATAAAAATGCCAAAAATACTATGTCTGTTGGTACAAAGTGGACAGGTTAATTGAAAAGTCATGAGTCAAGGCATCTAAAAAGATATTTTGGTCACATTGTTTAGAAAATTGATATGTCAACTTCGTCCTTTGACACCCACATTGTTTTGAAGGCAAAGTAAGATTTCCTTTCCAATTAACTGATGAAAAAATCTCAATCGGCCAAAGATGAAGAATATGCCAAAACTTGATTAACATATCTATGATAAAGAAGTTTATGAAGGACATTAAAGCCATTCATTGAATAAAAAATGATTCGTAAGCAAATATGAGATCACACATCCATGGTAGATCATGTAAAAGGACAGTGGGGTACTCTGGGACACTGTCCCAGGGTACCCCAAATGCAATGTCCCACAGTACCCCAACCTTTCCCTGCAAAAGTAAATGAATGTAGTTTGAATAATATGTATAACACAGCAGTTATCAACATTTCATATCTTAGTTAACACACAGTACTACATAAATGACTAACAAGAAATAGAAGGAAGTGTAAGTTGACAAAATATGAAGAAAGTATAGTCATTTCGCAAAATTTACATTCAGTTGTGAAAATCCCATTTAAGATTGGAAATATTTCAAAATTTCGTTTTACCGCCATGAAACTTTTATAGGGTAAGAAGTTTGTGTGGATCACTATTCTGTGTGAATCTGAATAAAATCAAAGCACACAAAGAACCTGAAATCACAAGTGTCCCACTGTACCCCATGTCCCAGACTACCCCAGTCTCCCCTATTTGGGAAGTTGAACTCCAATTCCAGGTTTTTGTGGTTTTTTTTTCGAACTTGACAACGATTAGTCGACCTGACAACGTTGTTTTAGATCCCAAACTATGTGTGTGATCGAATGCTATTTATAAATGGTCTTCTTCTAAATAAGTTTTAATGAGTACCTTAACAAAAGTGACAAGATTTTCATGGTCATGCTCTTCCTTAATGTCATTAAAAAAAAAACCAACAACTTTTCGAGAATCGATTTAGAATGTGCTCAAAAGTAGCTTTATTTCGATTTATAATATACCTGAACATACGACTTTTCAGTGGCAAATTAAGTGCACTGAAATTTAGGTCTCAAACTTAAAACTTAATCGACTTATGGTCGGGATTAACATTATCAAATAATTCATCGGTTGCGATCCAACTATTTCCCAATATGAACGTTAGTATCTGTTTCGACTCGGGCTGACCTAAGTGCTCGTTTCTGTAAATGCAATGACGCTTTGTCGAAATGAGAGATTCCATTTTTTGTGTGGGTTACGTTTTCATTGGGTTCGAGTATATATTATTTAGACCTAGATTCAACACACATTACATCGGAGAGTTTTAAATCGTATTTATCGTCGGTAAATATTTCATGTACCTTAAGATTACAGAAATGTATTGTCATATAACATTCGTTTAACATGGATGAATTCGACCTAATGTAGGGATACGGTAACAACTAGAAATACTTGAAAAAAATAGATCAGTTAAAAAGAGGAAAAAAAATTGAAATTGGGCGTTTCTTAGAAAAGTTGTATCATCTCCAAGCTTTGATCTTAATTGAAACTAAATACAGTTTATAAAATAAGGAAAAAGAAGACTTAATTTGCCTTAGGTCAGTCAATCATTTTTTAATAAATTTGAAACGCAAGAGAAATTTATTTGCCTTCAAATCTTTTAAATTGTTTTTAATGTCTTCTGGAATTGAGTTGGAACTTTTTAGTTAAAAAAAACTATAAAGGGTCGTCAAATTTAATTAAAATACCCCAGATTTTTCGACATAATTTAAATTTGATATGTACTTTATCCCCACGTATTTCAATTTTACAAACGTATTCAAATGGTAAAAAGATTAAATTATCGTTAGATTAAACGTAAATTTTAAGTAGTTTTACGTTTCGTAATTTACATTATTTTTGGAAAGGAGATTGAAACAGTCATATTTTTGTTTGATTAATTTTTTCCCTGCACTTTTCGATACGGGAAATTCACAAATAAATGATAGCTTCATTTAAGACGACTTCAAGGGTCTGTTTTGCTAAACATCTAACGATCATTTTTTTGCGAAAGCCAAACTTTAAAGTTGCTTCTACATAAGTTACTAAATATGTAATTCTGCCAAGCACATCATCTCAATGAAATCGTCTTCTTAAGACGATTCTAATGAGATATTGCTAGACAGAATCTAACAACGAATAAAAACACCAGGTATAGCCACTATACGCCTTGTGCATTTGACTTACGATTCCTTTTTTCTGTGAGAATTTTAATAAAACGGGCCCCAGGTGGATATAAAGTGCGCAGTCATCACCGTTTAATAAATCCATTCTTCGACCTGTAATTGTACAGTAAATAAAATCATTAAACTGACAATCATTCCGGCACGCTCAGCGCTCCATTTATTCATTATGAACACACTCAATTACTCAAACTAGAGGCCCATAGGGCCCGTATCGCTCCACTGGCTTTAACATCTCTAGCCTTTCATTTAACAAAGCCTACATTGACTGAAAAAGAAAACATTTTAAAACCTCTTTATAACTATTCTATAATGATTTACTTGGTCTGGCCCACATTGCACCAAAATACTCAATTACTATTAACTTGCATACACTTTGCCCATCTTATTACAAACATTAAGGTGATTGCAATTAGTAAACCACTCATAAGTATAACGATTTTAGTAAGGGGTCATTCATGGAACATGTATACCAAGATTTATCGCAAATACAATTGATTGGGATGGGTAGATTTTTTGAGATACCTTCAAGAAAATTGGACCCGCCCTGTCATACCAGATTTTTCCCTTCACGTTCAATTTTAGTAAGAATGAAACTGAGATATATTCATGCCTGGTTTAATTGACACACAGAGAGGGGAGGAGAAGAATTTTGCAGATCAAAATGTGAAAAAAGCCTCACCCTGCCACACCAATATTTTGGGGCCAATCAAAATTTCTTTAGCATTACGGAGCAGCCATGCCAAGTTTCATTGAAATCGGCCCAAAGCTTTGTGGGGAGATTTTTTAAAGACTTTATAGTTAAAATAAGCCCCGCCCAGCAACTCCCATATTTGGTGGACAATCAAATTTGTTTTAAGAATTTAAGTAAAGGGTCATGTAGTGTAAAGTTTCATTGAAATCAGTCAAATGGTTTGGTTGGAGTGAAAAAAAATGCCACGCCCTACCACGACCATATTTGGGGGTCAACCAAAATTTCTTTATGAATTTAAGAAGGTTGTCGCGCAAGGATCATTCCTACCACGTTTCGATAAAATCCGTACTCTTTACGTATGGACGTACTGACGCACGGACGCACTGACGGACTGACGCACGCACGGTAGAAATAACCTCATGACAATAGTTCGCTTGCAATCGACCAGTGGAGCTAAAAACACTCCGACATTTTTTAAATAAAGAAAATCACTTTGTAATGGTTCAAAATGATCAAAATCTCCATTCGGCAGGTAAGTTTTAATAACTGATAATCCAGGTACGTAGGAAGCAATTTGGGAGGATAGGTGGGTTAGATGAAAAGTTGTTTCTTTCAGATTTTTCTTTCATTACGAGACAAAAAAATCGATTTGTACATCTGTTGTAACTACAAAGAAGGAAGGGGGCTTTTTCTTCTATAATCTTACGAAGGAAAATACATATGCAAGAGAAAATTATATTTATAATCAGCCCAATCATTATGCATACAATTAACAACATCTCGAAATTGACATTCATTTCGATCAAAATCATTCAAAATCACTCGCTCAGCGCTCCATTCATTCCAAACTCCCACTCATACCATTCAAAAAAACGTTTCAAACTCACTGAAAAAAGAAAGGATCAACAACTTCATTCGAAATATATAAAGCTAGAAAAAAAAACGCGATTTCACTGACACAATTCAAATTGTAAACGTCTTATAGGTTCTTGAAGAAATAGGAAGCTAGTTTTATAACTTTTATACAAATTTTATTAAAGGAAGGTAATTAATATCGCTAGTTCTTCATCCTGAACAAAATTTGCGATATTGGATTACCTCCGATCAAATTAACTCAAAACTCGCTCCACACACTCATTCAATTCCATTCCAAAATCATTCAAAACTCATTCATCTTGTCAATTTCACGATTTTGTTAACTGTATCAGTCATAATGATAATTCATTTCAGACAACAAACTTTAGGCTTCAATGACATACTTAATATCTAAATGTCAAATGTTGAGTCTTCTCAAAAAATGATGCAAATGACAAAAGACAGTTGAAAGGTAATGCAATGGCAGAGAAAGTCAGGTTATAACATTATTAGAAAAGGTATACTTGCTTGCAACAAAAGTCTTCTCACTTTCCAACAAAATATCCCGATTTTTTCAAAACGTACGCTATTCAAGAAATAGAAATAAACGTTCGCCTTTTAAGCGTCTGTAGCTTTATTACCTACCAAGTTTTATTCGAATGTTCAAGTCGGAACAAATACTTTTACTATAACGTTGGATAGGTAAAATTGTCCGTGAATCTATATTACAAAATTTTCAAGAGGGTTTACAATTTTATAATCAAATGATTTTAACCTTGGTAAAAAATAATATTTTTTTCATTGGAACATGATTTAAATACAAAATAACAATAAAGTCAGAATGTCAAAACGAACCTTTTTATAAGAAATAACGAAAGGGATAAGGGAGGTAATATGTTTTCCTTAGTTTTCCTTAGTTTTGCTTATTTAAGTGAAGGTTTCCAATGGTGTCTGGTAGCCATAAGGGGGATCGTGAGCAAGCTAATGTTAAACAAGAAAGAGTAAACATAAACAACCATGTAATTCATTCGACGTCTCTCCTTTGTATGAGAAACCATTAGCCAAGAGATGTGAAAGTCTTTTTTTGAGCATGTTCCTGCGAATACATGTACCAACAATTTCTCATGTGCGCCAAGCAAACAATCTGGACAGCCAGAACATCTGCACGGTCTCACCAGTTTCTTCACTATGCACTCAATAGATATATATAGAGAAAGAGTTAATTACATCATGAAATTGACTTTCACCTCAATCAAATTCATTCTAAATCGCTCATTTAGCGCCCCAATCATTCATTCCAAACACTCACACAAGCCATTCAAAAACGCTCAAACCATTTGAAAAACATAAAATCAACAACGTCATTCAAAATAAACTTGGATAGAGAAAAATCGCGATTTCACCGAACAAAATTTGCGATATAGGGTTACCTCCCATTAAATTCACTCAAAACTCGCTCCCCATTCTCATTCAATTTCGTTCTTAAATCATTCCAAAATCATTCATCATGTCAATTTTACGATGTTCCTAGCTCTAGGCCTGAATCCTCTACAGGCAGTCATGGATTGAACCTATGGCATTTTGTGGTTGCCTAAGCTGCTCAGAGTTTGTGACCTGTGCACAGGTGAAATTGTTTGGAAATGTCGCGCTCATGCCCCTGTTTCAGTTGTTAAATGTCTTTGAAGCTCTCGATTTTAACCCTTTCCTGTTTTACAAAATTTTGGACCTGTCCAAATTCAAAGGTTTTGCAGACGAAAATTTAAAGTGGATTTAATTTGAAAAATAACTATTCAGTAGGGTAGAAAATAGTGTGGAAAAAGAAGAAATTGCTTGTCAGAAGCAATTTCTTCTTTTTTCACAATGTTTTCTCAATCATAAAATCACAGGCACGTAAAAAGCAGGGATTAAACAGCAAAGGGTAAATTAAAGAAGGGACCAAAGAACATCAACACAAACATTTAAAGTTTTATGAATTCAACCGGGCTGAGGATAATCCTGTAAAAAACTTACTAATCAGCTCTTCAATAATTATACAAGAAACATTGTCACGAGATACTTACTCATTCCATGACGTTTTTTTCCCCACAAAGACACGATGAATTGTCGGATCTGGTCAACAATTTCGATTTTCTTTTTGACAACGTGCTTTATAATAGGTAGGGTATTTTGGTTGATTTAGTTCATTTGAGGCAAAACTCAGTACTTGACCATCTGCAATATGGAGAAACTATTCAGTGAGTTTCGAGCGTTTTCAATGGTTTAAGTGAGTGTTGGGTATGAATGAATGGAGCGCTAAGTTAGTGATTTGGAGTTGTTTTGATCGAGGTGAATGTCAATTTTACTATGTTGTTAGCCGTACATATTTAAACATTTGCTAAAGAAAAACTATACTCTTCAAAAAAAGTTCTTTGACATTTGATCTATATGCAGATAATAATTTCGACATAGATATCTATATGTATGAGCAAAGTCAATCAATGAAGGTGAAGTCAATGCATCTTCACACTGTATTAAAACAAAATTACTTTTTTGATCATAGATTTGTAGCAGAGACGTTGATTAAGGACGTTACGTCGCACGTGTATGATAGTGGCAAACTTGACTTCTCTTACCTTGTTCAACACTTTCTCACCATAGATCCAACTTAGACTGGAGACCTAAGTGTTCGTTGACGTAGCAGCTAGATTGAAAAATCACAAATATCGCTACGTCATTCGACGTCCTGGACGAACGTTGTTATCCAACGGCAGACTGATCTGGCTCTATACATAACGCTGTGAGGTATGTTATAGAGGTGGAAGAGGTACAAGATAGTCTGTCCGAAAACAACAAAGTCATTTGCAACGGCTTGTCTTAAAGAGCCTGCTTTGTGGCGACCAAAAACTTTATGGCGTTGTTCCTCCGTTCGCTTGAAATGTTTTCATTACAGGTATGTGCCTAGACGTTCAATTTCAAAAGCAATCAAGCAATGGCATTTCATCCACAACATTATGGAGGGCTATCAAGACTTTTCAGTTAATCTAGAACTGCACGTGCTGAATGAGAATTCAGATTTTACGCTATTTGACGTTGACGTTTTTATTGAGAAACGTGGTAGAATAATTAATCGCAATTACATGTGATATTTGCTGTTCAAAAAATCAATCAAAATTTATCGAAGTTTTTACATGAACTCAGAAAAATTGTTTGTTAAATCAGTGTCAAAGAACTTTTTTTGAAGAATATATAATACATGAGGTGTTTTTGTTGACTCCTGAGTGGTTTCAAAAACCTATCCACACTTGAAGGTTTTAAATAAGGTTTTTAATTCCATACCATGCCGAAATCATCAAGAACTGTCCTTTTTCTCTTTATCGATGATAGTTTATAACTTTATGAAACTGACATGATCAATGAGTTTTGAATGATTTTTGAATTATATTGAAGGAGCTGGTTGGGTAAGTTTTGAATGAAATGGAAATGGAAATTTACTGAACTTTTTGATTGTGACGCTTAATGGACAAATTAAACACTGTACAATCCACATTAGCCAATAAAATCGTAGATGACAATTTAAAAGAATGATTTCTGAATTATATTGAAGGAGCAAGTCTGGCAAGTTTTAAATGAAATTAATGGGAATTAATCCAATATCGCTTATTTCGTTCAAGATTAACAAACCTCCCTTTATGAATTACCTTGTTGATTATGAGTCTTTATGGATAAATCAGACACTATTCCATCCACACTTGCCAATACAATCGTTGATGACAATTTGAACGAATGATTGCGAAGCGTCTTTTATCGATTTAAGTGAGTGTTTTGAATGAATGAATGAATGAATGGAACATTGACTGAATGATTTAAAACAATTTTGATCTAAATGAGTGTCAATTTTACGAAGTTTTAACTGTTTTCTTAAGGTACGATGGGCCTCATAAAGACGTGCTGGCGGAGCGATAAATACGGTAATGGCACTGTCCAGGAAGTAAAGTGTGAGGGATCCTGCGTGACTTTTGACTTGTACTGTAAGGCTTTTCTTTTTATTATTATTATCGCATAAAATGTGCGTTTTCGGGTCGTTATAGGTATACGTAAAGGGAGAAAACCCGGGCGTTAACGAGAGAGAACGTAAATTAATAAGTAAATTCACGCGTCGTTAACGCCCGGCTTTTTTACTTAAATATTCTGGATCTGGGCCTATACACTTTATCAGTTTCCTTATCGAACGTTATTATAGAACATACCTAAAGACGTTGCTCTAAATCCCGCGTAAAATTTGTATGACGTCATTAATTAACCAAGTAACGTCGGTATAAACAAGATGGACGGTGTAATGCATGACGGCATATAAGTAGGTTTGTAACTGTATTTATATCGTTTCTATGAAATCATTTTGCTCTTATCTATCTTTTTTTGCAATAATAGCGTCAATTCACGCTTTTTCGGGCGTTGATATTTGCAGAGACCCTCATAATGCATTAACGCCCTCGTGCTTCGCACTCGGGCGTTAAACCATTTTTTGGGCCTTTGCAAATGTTAACGCCCTCAAAAACTTGAATTAACCCTATGTTAGTGACCTGCCAAGCGAAAAGAAACCGTCTGGGACGTGCGCAAGTTTCGATCCATGTCAGACTGCGCGGTTCCCTTTTGAACTTTAAAACAACTTCTTCTCCCGGACTTTTAGGCCGATCTTAATGAAACTTGGAATTAATGTTCTTTTGACAAACATATCCTTAAATTGTTAAAGGAATTTTGATTGACCCTTGACCCTCAAATATGGGCTTGGAAAGATAGATCGATGTGCTTGTAATCGTAAATTTTTCGAAAATATCTTAATTTATATTAGATTAAATAGCAACGTTACGTTGATGATCGGGAACTGGGTTAATGCAAGTTCCTACAACACAGGACTTGAAGATCAAAGGTCGGGGGTTTCCCGAAAGACCTATTGCATTATTATAATTATTGACCAATAAACAGTAAACTTTTCCCAATCACTTTGATGTTTCTTGCAATAACTCGTGAAATACATCTTGGGAGAGTTCCTCATATAATTGCAATCCAATAGAATAAAGAATTCTGATTGGTTTAAATCGCATCACGTGGGGAAATCCATTGCTCTTTATTTCTGTATAAAATGCAATAGGTCTTTCGGGAAACCCCCGAACTTCGATCTGCAAGTCCTGTGTTGTTGGAACTCGAATTAACCTAGTTTCCGATCATCAACGCAAGAATTCTATTCAATCTATTATAGATTAAGATATTTGCGAAAGAGTTTACGATTAAAAGCATGCAGTTCTGATTTTGAGCCGACGTAAACTTAAAAAACAGCGAGTCGACGAAGACCTTCAAGCAAACCTCCCAACTATGACCGACCACGCCGTTTTCGTTTAAAAATACAGACCAACTTGGCAGAAACAAACTTTTTTGTCATAAGTACCTCTACGAATTTTAATGTTGTCGTTAATTTGTGTATCATTTGTTTTACTTAATGACATTTCACTTCGATAGCGAGATAAAAATACACGGTCTAAAAATAGAGTGTGTATTTTTTACGCACAGAAAGTAGACTTGAAGCTTTGTTTGGCCGAGTATTTTAATAGTTTAATCGATCTATAGGATTGCAATTATAAGGGACGACTGTCTTTTCACTGCGTCTTTTTGGGGTATAAAGTGCAATTTCATTAGCACATGGCTTAAACATAACGCCCTAGGGCGTTATTTACCCTGTGCTAAGGCACAGGGTTTATACCCCCAATAAACGCAGTGAAAAAGACACTCATCCCTATAATAAGTAATTTCTCCTTCTTTATAAATGTTGTCTATACTGTAATTAGCTCCTTTTTCAATGTTACGCTATATGTTTATTATACATGTACATGAAAGTTCGCTCCTGATAGCTTGATGAATATCAATTTGGTATCCGGCTGAATGCTAAACTTTCAGGACTCTCAGCCCTTTAATTTCTGTATTGAATATTCTTTTTTTCAAAACTGGATATTTAACAGCAAGTGGACCGTTACAGGACCTCTTGGGCCTCTTCATCAAATGAAGCCGTTTTCCAGCAATCAAAATGTACAAATCTTATCTACTACGGTTAAATAACAATATGAACATATATATGTCCATTAGCATTATGTTTATGCAGTATGCATGAGTAAGCCTTTATTCATCAATAAAATTCAAAAGTTCCAAGTTTAAGCGTTACAGTTTTTGTCATAAGTGTTTATCTTGTGCAAAATTTAGGAAGGAACTTACAGATGCACGCACACACATACACCTTTATTTTGTTATTGGTGTTTTTTATTCCTTTTAGTACACAAGAATTCTAAAAGCTCACGCTGATAAAGATTGTGTTCATAAAGGTAGTCACATTTTTTTACCCAGAGAGCTTATGTTCAGGCTGAGAAAACGGTACAAACTGTTTGTCATTATATTCCGCTTTGCACGCAAAAGCACGTGCAAAGCAGAATATAATTCGCAAACAGTTTGCATAGTTTTCACAACTTGAAAGCTGGACTATTTTAATGAATAAAAATAATATTTGAATTATTTTGTTTTGCAGATGGATTTACGTATTACTACTGCTCTCAAACCGAACTTAAGCCTGGTTGTTATCCTTATCCAGAGGGACTAGCGTGTATTTGTAATTACCACTTATGTAACCAGCCGTTTTTTAGATAATTACATCATGAAAATGACGCCGTGAATGCTTTCGGAATGCTTTCGGAATGAAATTGAATGAGTTGTATGAGCGAATTGTAATGGAAATTAAAGGGGGGTAATTCAACATCGCTAATTTTTAATCATTTTAAAATTAATATTGTTGCAATCAAAAAATAAGTGGATAAGTGATTCTTCCTCTATACCACAGAAAGAACACTCAGAATTTGGTTTTATACTCATTTTAAATAAAAGTTTATTTGTTGGTAATATTCGATGGATTATTCGCGTTTGTAACCACTGTAAGTAGGTATTCTTAGTTATCTTATAAATATTACTGTACACATGTTTCCAATCTATATTCGATTGGGTATAGATTGATGACCATTTATGTTGACTAGTGGGGATGTCATTATTCGATATAAGCGTATTGTAAATATGTTTATTCGAGTGTGTAAGTATTTCATGAAAATAACAATTGACCGAGGGGTTGTGGGAAGTTGATAGAATATTACAGTCTGTATTTATATTCACTTTTGATAGGAAGGACTTTACTGCGTTACGCAGGCTATAAAAATTAATATATATATTAGTCTTTAAATTTTCTCTAACTTGTTTGATATTTTTAAATGAGTAATCATCATTTAGAATGTCTTTGAGTAAGTGATAGTCATTTAAATAAATATCTCTGAAATATACATATTTTGAGTAAATAGTGATTTTTTCATTGTAGAAAAGGGGCATATATAAGATTTGTTTCCATTTTGTGAATTGATATTGTTCGATGTATGCGCTATAGGATTTGAGAACATCGATCCAAAAAAGATTTTTTAGTCTTTTGCCTATTATGATGCTGTAGCATTTTCTGAAGGTTAAAATCCTGTGTACATCGAATAAATTATTTGCAAGCCTATAACATGCGTTTTCGCTTTTTATTATCATTTTCTGTAACCATTTAACTTTCATTAAAAGAATATAGCATTTGATGTCAATGGTCTTCAAACCTCCGTCGCAGTATTGTTTAATACTTATACTATGCTTGATTTTTGGTCTACCATCCCATATGAATTCGGTAAATAAATCATTTAATTTGAAGATAAACTCATTTTTCGGGGTTGGTAAACTGATAAATAAATGTGTAAATATCGGAATCAATAGCGCTTTAAGAACTGTTATTCTACCAAGTGGAGTTAATTTTCTTCTCTTCCAGAAAGAAATGAACTTTCTGCAATTTTCTAGTTTGGTATCGAAATTTAGGCTTTCCATTGAGGTAAGATCTATACTCAAGTTTATGCCTAATAATTTAAACGTTGTGTCGCCCCAAGATAGTTTCCATCTTGTTTTTATTGATCTGGTGCTATATTTCATTGATCCTATCCAAATCAATTTAGTTTTATCAAAGTTTACATTAAGGCCTGATATTTCGGAAAAGTAGTTTAGTGTTTCAAGAACAGCATGTAAAGATTCTTCTGACCAATCTAATAGCAGAGAGGTATCGTCAGCGAATTGTGAAATGATACATTCATCGCCTCTTATCTTAATTCCTTTTATTTTAAGGTTGTGTTTTATTTCAATATTAAGGATTTTGAGCAAAGAATAAATAAGTATGATGATAAGGGACACCTTGTCTACAACCTCTTTTAACAGTGAAAAACTCAGATAAGAATCCATTTAGTTGAACACATACTTGCGTATTATATAAAAAGAGTTTAATTCATTTTCTAAACATATCCCCAAAATTAAAAAAACGACAGTGTCTTTTCAATGAAATGGAATGAAAGGGAGTCGAAAGCTTTTTCAAAATCAATGAGCATGAGTAATCCTGGAATATTATTGTCCTCGCAATATTTCATAATATCATATACAAGCCGAGTGTTTTCTCCAATATATCTTCCTTTAAGAAATCCAGTTTGATCTCTTGAAATCAGATGATCTAATACATTTGTCTGTTGGCAATTGAGCCAAAAGCTAGTTTATACAGTACATTTAAAAGTGTTATTGGTCTCCAATTTTTTAAAAATCGTTTAGGTTCATTTTCTTTTGGTATACACGTTATAGTTCCTAATTTTATATTTTTTGATAATAAGTTTTCTTCGAATGCAAAATTCAATGTTCTAACAACGAAATGACCAATTTTATTCCAAAACATTTTATAAAAGTTTGCGCTAAAACAATCACATCCAGGGCTTTTGTCATTTTTCATATTCTTCAAAGTTTTTGTAACCTCTTCGTACGTCAATAGGCCTTCTAGGCTTTCTTTTTGGTTGTTATCATTTTTGATATTAAGGTTGCGGTATTTATAAGCTAAGTCGAATTGTTCGTTTGTTATTTTTTCAGTATATAAATTCTCATAGAATTGTTTTGTTTCATTTAGTATTTCCTTTTGGTCGTAGGTGTAGTTACCTTCATTATTTTGGATAAAGGGAATACTTTTCTTCTGGTGATGTTGTTTTTCTAAATTTCAAAAATAACGTGTTGTTTTTTCTCCGTTCTCGATCCAGTGCGACCTTGAGCGAATAAATGCACCTTTTAATTTTGTTTCTCTTAAAGTATTTAACTCATCTTGTAGTATTTGTAATGTATCTTTATTATCATTGCTCAATTTTTTTTCTATTGTTTCGATTTTTTCTATTAATATTTTTTCCTGGTTATTAATTTCTTTTGCTTTATGACTTGAATAGGAAATAGTTTGTCCACGAATTTCCATAAGAAGGGTTTCTAAAAAAAAGCTGGTCGTCTATAATGAAATGTATTTCCGATTTGTCCATCATTAAAATACTTTCAAAATTATAGACAGGAAGACAATATTGCAGAATAACTTCATTTATTTTTTTATTTACCGAATCAATAAAATCAGTGTCATTTAATAAAGAATTATTGAATTTCCAAAAACCTTTTCCGTGCTCTGTTTTGTTGAAGTTCAAATCTAGAAACATAATTGAGTGATCCGATTTATAGCTTAAGTATGTATCGCAGTTTTTCATGTTTTCAATAAGGTTGTTCGTAATGAGGAAAAAATCGAGCCTTCCTTGTGATAATGGGTTAAATCTTTTCCAAGTAAATTTATTTGTGATTCCATGAATTTCCCTGAAAGCATCTACAATATTTAATTCTGTGATTTTCCTTCTTAAAAACTCTCTTGCATTTTTATTGTGGTGGGGATTTTTGTAATTTTGATAATCTAGCGTTGCATTTAAGACGAGGTTAAAATCGCCGCATATAATAAAAATAATAGATAATAATAATAAATAGGTAAAAGCTTCAATTAAGTCAAATATGTTTTTGAAAAAAATTGGCTGGTCATTGTTTGGGGCGTACATGTATAAATTAATTAACAAAAACTTAATATTATCTATTATCAAGTCTAGAATGATAAATTGTCCGTTGTTGTCGTTATGCATGTGAATCACTTTAACATCCGTGTGTTTTTTTATTAAAATAGCCACTCCCCTTGCATTATTTGTACCGTGACTGAAAAAGCATTCTCCATTCCATTCTGTATACTTTGTTTTTTCCATACATTTAGTAAAATGGGTTCCCTGAAGACAGAGGATGTCTGCATCTTTTTCTTTAAATATTTTTAAATATGTCAACTCTTTTTTTCGTGTTATTCAGACCCCTGCAGTTGTTAGACATTATATTAAGATTCTGCATTGTGGTGTTTTAAGTACAAAACTTAATCCTTTATTTTCATATTTAGGTACAATAATTAGACAGTAGTTCGAAACCTTCATAGAAAGAAAGACAGCATAACATTTGGTGAACTGAAATGTTTTGCAAGTTCCTCTATGTTTACACGTGTCCTTATCTTTAAGTTGTTCGTTTGATTGAAAAGAGTATGAAATGGGAAAATGAATACAAAACATGGTTGATAAGTAAGAGGGGGAAAATGCGGTCTTGGTTCATATAGGATACTGTGACAGTGACTGAATACGTTGAACGACAAGTGTCACTACAAATTATTATTATTACATATTCAAATTTCTACTATCAAATTTCTATTATCAAGTATAAATGGTGTTAGAAGTTTATTTTATCGAGATATGTAACAATGTTAAAGGTCCGACGAAGGATGCAATACTAAATATGAACAGACTTATGATAACTAATTTAAAAAGATCTAGAATGATATCATTATAGCTATATAATGAGCTTCTACACAGTATTGATACTTAAAACTTATCGCCCATGCTCCTCCAAAACATCGTACCTGAAGCTTAAAATAAGTTGTAGCTACGAGGTTTTAGAAGCAGCATGACGGTATGGTCTTGTTAAAGAGTGACGTTTATCCTTCACATCGTTATACTTCACAGTAAATGTTAACGGATGGTTAACTATAGTTCTGTTCGATACTAAATGTAGTTTTAACCAATTTTTTGTCAAAAATTCTGGCTCATAATAATGAAATAGAGAAACAGACAGAGAAGGCCAGAATCAGACTGCATATTTGTGCAGGTAGATCTCAGCCCACACTGCCCGCTCAAGCTTTGTATACATTGGGAGTATGATTTACCCAGTACGATACTGTTTTGTAATAATATCATGTAAATACGTTCTATAGATACAGTTAACAACATTGTGAAATCGACAAGATGAATAATTTGGGAATGATTTTGAAATGAAATGGAATGAGTGTGTGGAGCGAGTTTTGAGTGAATTTAATGGAAGGTAATCCAATGTTGCAAATTTTTTTCAAGTTGAACAAAATTTGCGACATAAATTACCTCCCTCTAATAAAATATGCACAAATGCTCTGTAATTAGTTTCCTTTTTCTTTAAGAACTAATCAGACGCTTAAAATTCCAATTAAGTAAGTGAAATCACAATTTGGTTCTTACTTTTTTTTATTTTGAAGGTTGTTGTCGATCTTTTATTTTTTAGTCATTTTGAGCGTTTTTAAATGGTTTGAGTGAGTGGTTTGAAATGAGTGAATGGAGTGCTAAGTGAGCGATTGAGAATGGTTTTGATCGAGATGAATGTCAATTTCAAGATGTAACTAACTGTAGCTTCCCTTTTCATCCAGAACCGATAAGAGGCTTAGAATTTCAATAATGTTAGTGAAATCTGGTTTGTTTTTGGTTTCTAGTATTTTTTTAATGTAGATGTTGATTTTTTGAGATTTTGGGGCGTTTTTGAATTGTTTGAGTGAGTGTTTGGAAAAAATAAATAGAGCGCTGAGTGAGCGATTATATGGAAGCACTGGAGGGCAATTTTGACTTACTACTTGCGAGTTAGGACTACTGACTTCTGAGTTTTTAGTTATGACTTAGGTACTCCGTCGACTTTTACGCGAATTTCGAAATGTGTTTGGTAATGAAAACAATATCAACAATTTAAAAGAGGTTAGCTACATTAAGAGATTCTTATTTTGTAAGGACTAAGGTTACGAACGGTTGGTATTTCAATACTATTTACTTCAAATAACGTTATCATTTTCCACGAAAATATTCTCGGTCTGATGAGATTCTCCCCGTCATCAGTTGATGAGGGTACTTTTGCTCATATGTTGTAGCGTAAATTGTTCTAGGAAATAAATAACCTCACTCATTGTTCAATATTTAAATCTATGATTTAAGTTGGCCTACTTGGAAATTATTGGATTCCTGCTCTTGAGGCATAGTAGATTGTCATCACTGCGTCAGTTGAAGAACATTCTAAAGAAGCTTAACCTGAGACGTCGGGTCTGCATACACACACTCCACGTCGGGGTCTGCATACGTACACTCCACTAAATAAAGTAATTCGAATCATACACACGCAATGACTAGCGGTTATAAATCGACGTGACAGAGGCTAAGAGTAGAGCATAACATGAAAGTAGCGGTATGGACGTCATGAATATAATGAAAGCACTGTTACCAGATGGTGATGACCTAGGGAAAGTACATCGTCTCAAAAGGCGTATATATTAGACAAAAGGGTCCTAACTGTACAAAGCATACTGATGGCTACGAAAAAAATAACCCTTTGGATCATTCTGTATCCACGGCGTAGTTGATGGATTTAGTCGGAGAATTACATGTGATATGTGTACCGCTTACAAGTGAAATATTCATGTAATAAGACTCGAGCTACATCTTGGTAAACCTGACGTGATTAACACGATATGTCCATTGATAAACGTGACTTGAGATGTAACAAAGAGATGTACTGTGTTCGGACAAAGGGTAATGAAGATTTTTTGGAAACTGGTACAGCTTTTAAAGACTGACCTTAAGGTTTCAATCAGTCCTGGTTCTACCTTGCAGTTATATTTTTAGAGATAAACGAATATATTAAAAGATAAACGAATCAGTGCGAACAGCAAACCACTTGATTGTTGATGTATTGAGACATGTGTAAACAGCTTCTATATTTCTATATTAACTTTAAACCCTTTTCAAAACAACACCTGATTTGACGTCCCTTATTAAATTGGCATAGGAAACCAATGAGTCAAAAGAAGAAAATACTGATAGTCAGTATTTTCTTCTTTTTCCTCAATGATTATTTTATGCTCTTTTGTACACAAATCTTATCTTTCACCAACACCTTTAAAATAGGACCAGTCTAAAATTGTGTCGTTTGGAAAAAGATTAAAATAAAAATGGTAACGTTTATAGAGTGTGAAACTAATAAATGCTACCCACACGATCTCGTCAGGTCTGTTTTTCCTCGGATTAATTGACAGAACTACGGTGGAGAATCATGTGACACAACAATGTCATAGTTGTGTCTTGACTAACAAAGTCGAAACCAACAATTGTGTCAAAAAACTCAGACAAGGAGAAATGTTGAAGGCAGAATTCGTCTGAGATCTAACGGTCCCAAACATTATGTCCACGTTTTGTATTGTTTGGTCTATATTTATAGATACTGGAGTATAAACACAGTCAACTGAAATTTTAATTTTAAAGGGCAGATACCTCCGCACTTCCTGGACCCGATCAGACTCATCAATCAAACTTATGACGATATTTGTTCTTGACGAAATTTGGTCAGGGTTACCGTACAGACGAAAGTTATTCGGCTGACGAAAAATGATATATAGATATATATTTTTTTATTTTATTTTATTTAGATAAAACATAAATATAATCTATATAGTAGACGAGTAAAGGACTTGTGACTTTGAAGTTACAACTTGTGATTTGCAAATTGTGACTTACAACTTTTGATTTGTTACATGTGACTTAGAACTTTTGATTTGTTACTTGTGACTTATAATTCAAAACTTCGGACTTGTGATTTGTAACTTGTGACTTATAAATTGCAACTTCAGACTGTGATTTAAACGTTCGTCAGTAATCAATTAAAAAAAATAAAAACAATCACTACAAAAACAAACAAAAAATTCAAAGGGACAAACAATTTAAAGTCGGTTTCATATTAACAGAATTATTGAATATTTTATTTGTTATTGTTATATTTTCTTATTTCTGTTGTGTCAAGAGATTTCCTGTCTTGTGATATAGTTATCATAGTAATGAAGTCTCTTTCATAACCCTTTGTTAAAAAGCTATATCGGATCGTTCCACTTTGAAATCTTTAGTAAGTCTTTTTGAAGATACGATTTCAGTATGATTCATAGTGAAAAATAAGCTTTTTTCTCTATTTACTGGCACTTTCGGCAATATTGTCAATTTAAAATACCATTCTCACGGGTGCTGCTTGTCTATTGATATTCTGTTCTTAATCAAAACCACCATCATCCGGTATTGTAGAGATTGATTTTCCTGCATTTTTCTCATTTAAATCTTTTGTTTTGTTGTTAAGGTTATGTGGTGAAGCCCATGAGACTTCAAAAATCATCGATTGTTGCATTCTTGGCCTTTTCAGTCCTTGTAAACTGAAATTTCTAAGCCGCCAAACTAAGATAAATGTACGTCTATTTCATCAAGCATAGCCAATGACTTTTGCCTTCTTGAAAAAAGCTTCGTCCCTATTCTACAATTCTACTGTCTGACTTTCATCATTAATGAATAGTTCTGGTACCATCTCCACGCAAACATTGACTTGTATGTATGATCATTAAATGAAATGAATACACCAAAAATGAAGGCTCTTTCTGTCCACCAGGCTTCTTATGGGCTGCTCGGTATCGCTCATCCTGAAATTGTTAAAATATTCAGATATTACATATATACGAAGAAATCTTATTTTCATTTAATTTTTCCCAAAAAAACATGTTAAGCCCGCCGTTTAGCTCTTGCAACCAAAAACATAAATTTGATAAGATGTATTTCTGAACCATAAATGTCTAAGAATTGTTTTCTATTACAAAATTGATTTTTTTAAAAATTTGGCTTGTTTTTTACCTAAAATTTGGCAATATCCCACTTTATATGTTGATCGATGTATTTTTCTGGCGGAACGGCAAAACTCAACACGATGCTGTCACAAAAAGGGTTAAATTCCAAAGTCAATTTTACAGTGACAAAAACCATAGTTTCAAAATCAAAATAATGTCAAAAAATATTTATGTCTACCAGAAAGGCTTTAATATACTAGTGTATATAGGCTTTATCTCTATACGATGATGTTTGAACCCTAAGTCAGATACAATTCTAGAAAAGTATGCTAAGCTCCAAGTTCAAGGTCACACGGTTTAAAGTCTGGCCCCACATGAAAGTTTTTGCCAGGGAGTATCCATGCATGATTTAAGGTCACAATGTTAAAGGTAATAGTCACAACGTCAAAGTCATGGCAGGCAGAATCTGAAATGTCTGAAATACTGTGAATACATTTCTAATGTAGTAGTCTAGCCATGGTTATCATTTTTGAAAATTAAGTCAAAATCCAAGGTGAATGTCACATTGTCAAAGGTCGTAGTGTCAAATGGAAGGTGTCGACAGGAGGCATCTATGTGTAAAATAATAACCCTCTTTCATTAATAATGCATAAGATATAGGCCATGTTACAGTTGTTGAAAAATAGTTCAAACTCAAAGGTCAAATTCACAAGGTCATGGTCAAAAAAAAGGTCATGTCTGAATCTTTTCCACCCTAGACATCCTTTAAAACAAATGTTCCTTTCGCTTATAACACTTTGAACTGATGAGTAATTAATTTTTTAAAGTGGTAGGGTTCACTACATGCACAGGGGAGGGGAGGGAAAGTTCAAGTACTTACAAATTGGGGAAGGGGAAAAGGGCACAAGCGAGAAAAACTTCAAAAAAAGATCAAAGAGAGAAAAAGAGAGAATATAACAAAACACTATAGAGGAAGACTAGAAAGAGAGCTTTATAAAGAGAATGCAGAGAAAGACGGAGAGAGAGAGAGAGAAAGAGAGAGAAAGGCGAGAGATAGAGAGGGGGAAAGAGAGAAACAGACAGACAGACGGATAAACAGAGAAAGACTATAAAGAAGGAGTACAGAGATGGACTATTGGAAAAGACTACAGAGACGGACAACAGAGAAAGAGAAGGTCTACAGAATCAAACTATAGAGAAATACTAAGCGAGAAGGACTCGGAGAAAGGCAATAGAGACGGACTACAGAGATGAGTGTATACTCGTAGATAAGGACTATAAAGAAAGACTAAAGAGAAGGACTACAGACAATGGCTATACTTTAGAGAAAGACTATAATAAAGGCTTTTGAGAAGGACTATAGAAAAAATACTATAAAAATGGACAACAAAGAATGACTATAGAGAAAAACTAAAGAGAAAGACTTCAGAGAAGGACTATAGAAAAAAAAAACTAAAGAGGAAGACTTTAGAGAAAAACTATAGAGATGTAGACTACAGGGAAAGACTTTAGAGAAAAAACTACAGGGAAAGACAATAAAGAAGGACTAAAGAGAAATCCTAAAGAAAGGACTACAGAAAAAGACTATAAAGAAGGACTATAGAGAGACTATAGAGAAAGAGAAGATGGTGACCTTCTTTTTGATATGTAAATTAATTACGTCACGCTTAATCATGTGATCTACTTAATTACAGAGAAAAGTTGTATGGTGTTCAATTTTAACCCGTTTCCTAACAGCGAATTTTAAACTGTTCATAGATGAAATTAAAGACAAAGCCTAATTTTCAATTTTGTCGTTTATCTTAGCCCTAGTGCTTCACTGTAAGTAACCTAGGCCTGCCTAGGTCTCAGGTGCATGACAAGACAGACGCCATTAAGCCTTGGCTTCAAAATTAATCTTCATGACAAACAGAAAATAGAGATATTGAAAAGAAAAGGGAGAGGGAACAGCAGAATTTGAAAAATCATGAACACATTATTAACACAATTTGGTCTACTTTAAATCGTTATGTAGTAGACCTTCAATATGAGCCTATAATAAAACGTGGAGAAAGGTAAAGCTGTTGGTTTAATTGATAGTGAATCTAGATCGATATTCATTTTCAAGATATTTTTCACAAGCACAAATCGAAAGCGAATTGCCACAAGAACAGCAGTGCCCTAGTAACTTCGCCCTTTGATTAGATCTACTGTCAATAATACTCAATATCAAATTAGGAATAGATCTACAGAGGTTTGAAAAGAGTTAAAAAGTAAAATCATATAGTATACTTACATCGTCGGAGTCTTTCTTCATTTCGTTTGCAGTCTCGGCCATTTTTGCACATGTTGTCAAAATTCGCGCCACAAATCATAACTTAAAACTCGCAAGTCACAAGTCCGAAATCATTAGTAGTAAGTCAAAATTGCCCTCCAGTGCTTCCATACGATTAAGATTGTCACTCGTTCAATGATTTTACTGTAAATTTTGATAGACATGACCGTTTGAAAACTTAAGACCTTAGTAAGGCTGCGTAGCCTGACTAGGAGCAAAATTATTCGCACCTTGCTTATTCAAATGAATCTAAAATGATCACTCTACATTAAGGTAGTAAAACCGTAATAGTTCCACAATATTTTGGACCATATTTTCTTTCACAATGTTGACCGAGATTTCCTAATGAAAATCATTAGGAAACCTCGGTTAACACTCTTAAAGTTCATTACTCCCGAAACGTTGCGAAACTATTAAGGGTCTACTACCTTATGAGAATTTTTTTAAATACTATCCCCCGAACAAGAACCGAACTGTGTCTCAAAAAGCGTTTTTGCGTAGTTCTCAAGTGGTCTGTCAAAATCGTTTATGAACCTTGCGTTTTACCTTTTGGTAAACATGACACTTACACTTAGCATAATCCTGTAATCGATAATATGAATGATTTTGAAATGATATTTTAATGATCGTTAGGTGCGAGATAGGAATGAATATCAAGGGAAATAATACAATTTCTACACCCCCCTTAATCTGTGTATGCAATTCACTCTAGACACCAGACACCGCATAGAATTGCATTCTCACACCCTATTTAACATATGATTTATTTGTTTGGTTGAGAGGGGTTAAACGCCGCTTAGCATTTTTTCAGTTATATCGCGGCGGCCGGAGCACCAAACAATAAATTCCTGGTATTTCTAGCACAGATACTACCATTGCATCCTCTTTTAGCCTCCAGCTACTTTCCAAAATAGGTCAACAATGAGACGAAATTGAACGTCTAGGTACACACCGGTAATGAAAACATGTCAAGCGAACGGAGGTACAAGGTCATAAAGTTTTTGGTCGCCACAAAGCAGGTTCTCTAAGACAAGACGTTGCAGTTGGCTTTACTGATTCCGGACAGACTATCTCGTACCTCTTGCACCGATAAAACATGCCTCACAGCGATATGTATAGAGCTAGATCAGTCTGACGCTGAATTACAACTTTCGTCCAGGACGTCGAATGATGTAACGATATTTTGGATTTTTCAATCTAACTACTACATCAACAAATAATTAGGTCCCCTGTCTAAGTAGGATCTCTGGTGAGAAAGTGTGGAACCAGATAAGAGAGGTCAATTTTGCCACTAAAAGACACGTACGACGTAACGTCCTTAATTAACGTCTCTTTTACAAATCTTTGACCAAAAAAGTAATTGTGTTTTAAAACAGTGTGAAGATGCTTTGACCTCACCTTCATTGATTGACTTTGCTCATACATATAGATATTTATGTCGAAATTAAAATCTGCATATAGATCAAATGTCAAAGAACTTTTTTTTAAGAGTATATTGTATCGTTATCAAAAAAATCCTGTGATTCATTAAAGGGGTTGTCACACCACAGCGCATAAAAGTAACAACTTTTCAGCATATAACCACCACCCTCGCCAAATTTTCATCGTAGACGAATGACCAGCGTATGCCCACCGTTAGTGTAACGTATGACGAGCATATATGTACCGAACCCAAAACGTATTCCAGCGTATGTCACCGTAAATGTAACGTAAATCGACGTATGGATAGCGTATGCAAGCGATCGAATAACGTATGAATAGCGTATGTAAGCGTATAAAAAACATACTACAAATTTTTGACTAAGTTTCCCGAGTCTATCGGTAGACATCAAGCCAAACAGATTCTTAGAAAAAAACAAGAGGTATATTTTTTGAGTCTGAGACGCTCTATTGACCGCCACTGAAAGTAAATAGCATGATAGGATTATGAGATAAAATTACATGATTCAAACGTATTAATTAAAGAAATGTCTTTACCAATTAAGAAAAACAAGATTCTAGAAAATGCAAATTAAATCAAATTCAAATATGACCCCTTTTTTGTTTAGCTTGCTGAACCGGATAAATAGCAAAATTGATGGTAAAATCGATATGTTTAGGTTGTAAGACAACCAGATAAAAAAAATTGGAATCTTTAGTGATGTTTTAATCTGATTTCCTTAAGGTTTTTTTTAATTTATTTTTTTTTTCACAAGATACGTGAAGAACACGCTCTTCTTCGAAAGAAACACTCTTCCTTTCATAGCACACATATAATTATTCTACATTAGGTCGAAGAATTCAATGTAAACTGTGGACTATATTAATATAATGAGGATATTTTGTTTGAGATTTGATATTTCCCATTTCCCATGAGACTTGAAGGACATGACCCTATTTCGAAAGCAACATTCATTATGATAGTTGAATTATTCTGTGTATGTTTAGAAAGAACCCTGGTAAAAAACTGTTAACACTACCGCATTGACGATTGAACTTATTCAAATTTTCAAAAGACTCTCATTCTCATGCTACTTGAAGAACCAAGTCCTATTTCAATTGCACGATTAAATGAACGATCTAAGTTAAGATGACACACCCATTCCGTACTTGTAGCTAGATAATAAAAGAGCACTGTAAACTATTGCGATTACGTGATAAAATGTACGGAAAAACAGACAGACATACGAGTAAAAGGACGGCCGGACGAAAAACACGTCGTCGCCACAGCTCTTTTGACCTTCGATCAGTTGAGGAAAAAGAGTTCGCGGAAGAGAAAATCTATTGCTCTGTCCGCAGACTTGAAAGGGTATGTTAAAAAAAGAACGAGACGTAGCCGTTAGTAAAAGATCATGTTGAAAGTGTAGTTCCATTTGGAACATCACTCGGACTTTTCCGTAACTTGAAAAGTACCTCGAACATAAGTGTAGTAATTTTGGGTCATTTTTTAGGTAATTCGGTTCCTGGTGGTACTTCGGTTAATACGCATGAAGAAAATGACATTTTGGTAATTCTTTCCAATCGTCTTTGGAAATCTGTCTCGCATATGATAATTTGATGACAAAACGCAATAAGACACTGCGTTTTGAAATCAAATTGTAATATGCCCATTTTCATTATTTCGTTGATTTTGTTTTATGCAACGTCATCCTTAGCGAGATCGTTTGTTTGTGACGTCATATAAACCCACGTGCCAAATGACGCGCTTTAATGGCTGCGCCCGTATTATTCCCGAGGTCTATTCCGTAGAATCGCCGAGGGTTCCCGATTGGGTGTAGTTCATGTATCTCGTTAGCTCTTGTCCTGATGATCAGTCGCATAACTCTTCTCCTTCATCCGAAGTTAAGTCTATTCGAAATCTCTCTAGAAATTAAACAAGCCAAATATACTCGTAAAGGAGAATTCTGGAAGGATAGGACCTGCATTACAGCTAAAATGACTATTTTCAGCCAGCTTTTGACAAGCGTACACAACTTATGAGTAACGTACCTCTGGTGACACTCTAGCGTATTGACCGTAAGCATACCGTATAATTAGCATATATTTTATACGCTGGCATACGCTGAACATTTTTTAACGTGTTAAAAATTATTTTTAGGCTTCTGCGTTTAAAATCGTATACCAGCGTACTAGTAGCGTACACGACTTATAACTTATGAATGCCTAGCGTACATCAGCTTTTGCGAGCGTATGAGCATACGTTGGCATACATTAGTGCTATACGCTGTGGTGTGACAGCCCCATAACATGCGGTTGGCTAGTTATATGAAATGATCGTCCGGTAATTATAAAAAGTATCGACCAATTCTCGTTTTACAGGTTGGATGAGTGACCTGGATCAGGTTTTTTTCTGATTTCCTGTCTAAATCTTTACAGTTAATTACATCGTGAAGTTGACATTTAACTCAATCAAAACCATTCACATCAATTCAAATCAGTCACTCAGCGCTCCATTCATTCATTGCAGACACTCACTCAAACCATTCAAAAGCGCTCCAAACTCACTGAAAAACATATAACAACAATTTCGTTCAAAATAAAAAATAGCTGGCGAAAAAATCGGGATTTTACTTATTTAATTGAAATTATTAGCGTCTGGTAGGTTCTTGAAGAAATAGGGAGCTTTCTACAGAACTTCTATGTATATTTTTTTAAAGGGAGGTAATCAATATTGCAAATTTTGTTCATACTGAACAAAATTTGCAATGCCGGATTACCTCCCATTAAATTCACTCAAAAGTCGCTCCACGCATTCATTCAATTTCGTTCCTAAATCATTCCATAATCATTCACATTGTCAATTTGACGATGTTGTTAACTGTATTCCCTCACTACACAATGCAGTTCGGATTAGCAAGTCTAGGCGTCCTCTATCTAAACTGTTCCCCTTTTCTAAAAATTATTTGATTTGATTTTTAAGAGATCAATTTTGGCATAATGGGTCTCACATTTAAAATGATACAATTTCTCTTAAAATAAGCTTTAACTGTTGAAAAATGAAAAAAAAAGAGAAAAATATTTGCTGTTTTTTCGGTGGAAATTCGTGTCACATGCTACATAAAATATCAAATATGTGTTTATGAAATACCAATTAATTAAACTCGCCCTCCAAAACAGACAAATTCTCGACAAGGCCTTGTTTTCATCTGTTTACGGGCGACTCATTCAATAAATTTTGTATTTCATGACAACTCCGTCAATATCCTTTCTTTAAGCATGAGTTTGAATACCAAGTTCTTAACCTGTAGACAGGCTAAGACTGTACATAATTTTCAGTGGAAAAAAAAAAAACGATTGTTTAATGACGTCAAGAACAAGGCACGATTGGAAATTTGGCAATTTTGTTCTGTTTAGTATCTTCCAGCGTGAAATTTTAAGGCTAATGATAGCTTCAATAAAACCCCCATATAGACGTGTCAAATTGAAAACAAAAATCGTTGTGATTTTTAACGCTTAAATATGAGTAGTGGTCCTTAGTTTTCGAGCGACACGTGAGCCTTTTACACATTGTCGCTTTGAAAAAAATAGAAACGTGTCTTTAACAATCGATTTGGCAGGGATTCTAGCAATATTTGAAACATTCTGACTAGTTTATCGCAAAGGCAAAATAAAGATTATTGCTATCGTGATTTTGAGCTCTTTACTTGAATCAGGTCCAGTAAACGTTTTAAGCCTTTTATTGAGCGTATTGTTATCGTTTGCAGGAGGTTACCTTGTAAACACGGTCAAAGATGACCGCTTTCGACGTCTGTACGGCAACACATCTTCTTCGCATGACGTTATTTACGTAATCAGTATGTGATTAGAAAACCTTCGATATACCAATTAATAAACTAAAATAAAGCGTATGGACTATCAATAGTCGATTTTTTGGAAACGCATCGGAAATCCCTGGTCAGATAAGCCTTGTAGCGCGTTTTTTAAAGTCCCTATTTTACATCAACGCCTTTGTTTGTTCTTTCAAAAGGCCCGAGTTCGATCCCAGACGGTGGCACTCATTCTTTCCGACTATTTGTCTCTTAGCAATGGGTCGATAATAGTTGACCTATGTAGGATAGCAGCTGGAGACTAGGAATGAATGTAATGGTAATACTGGTGTGAGAAATACCACGAATCCATTGTTAGGTGCTCCAACCGCCGCGATATAACTGAAAAAATATGAAAGCGGCGTAAAACCCGATTCAAATAACTAAACAGCTATTTAAGAAAGAAAAGACAAATCCGTTTGAGTTACGTGTTGCAACAGATTTTATCAAGTGAAATCACGTCACTACCATTCATCTATCGCTGCCTTCATGGAGTAGCTGGTGGCAAGTTCGATTGTCGATCTAGAGGTCACGGATTCGCCACGACGACGAAACTCATCCTTTCCGACTATTTGTCTCCCACAGATGTTTTGATAATCGTATACCTAGTTTGGATAGCAGCTGGAGGCTAGGAAAGAATGCACAGTTCAAACATCGTGAAATTGACACTCATTCCGATCAAAATCATTCTTAATCATTCAATCAGAGCTCCATTCATTCTTTACAATTACTCACTCAAATCGATCAAAAACGCTCCGAAATTATTAGTCGTTCAAGACTTTCAGCAATAAATTCAAATCGATCTATGTTTTCTACGGTTTTGTTAGCTGGTGTAGACAGTCAAGTGTCTGATTGGTCTTCGAAGACGTACAAACAGAAGAGTACATGTATTTTATTAAAGGAAGGTAAAAAAATGGATAATGTTGTTCATCTTGAACAAAATTAGCAATATTGGATTACCTACCTTCAATTTCACTTAATACTCGCTCCTCTCAATCATTCACCTTGTCAATCTCACGATGTTATTAACTGTAACTCTTTTAACCCTTTAATTTCAATCAAAACTCGCTCTACACACTCATTCAATTTCATTCCGATTTCATTCCAAAAGCATTTACCTTGTCAATATCACGATGTTGTTAACTGTAATGGTTATTCTAGTGTGGGTAATACAAGTAATCCATTGTCAGGTGCTGTAGCTGGCACGACATTACGGTGAGATTGTTAAATGCGGCGTTAATTACCGTTCAAACAAACAACCTATATCTCTATCAGCTTCTTCTCTGGTATATTTATAAAAGAGAACGTGTGAAACTATCAAGGAACGAGCCATTGCTCGTAAAGAAAAGTAAATTGGTAACACTCCAAACCTTACTGATCGCCTTATTTTATCCGCCAATGAAAGGCAGCTATTTCGTTTGAAATTAAAAGATATATCCAATTACCCGACGATCTGCTCGAATGAGTGAGATACGTGACTTTAGGTCATTATGGGCGGGACCTGCATTCAAATCCAGACAGTGACGTCAAAATTTTGTCTGATAAAATGTCTCGAAAGACCCTTAGCTTGGATCGAGTATAAAAAACGTTTTTCGTTCACTTTGTTTTGAAGTAATGCCAATACTAATGTGTCCATTAAAAGGAGGGGTAATTCTTGAATACTTTATCTGCATCTTAACCAAGAGAAGGTTAGGCTGATATATATAAGTGATTCAGAAAATATTAATCTACATGTGTATGTATACAGCAGTAAGAATGAGATCGACCAGTTTGCTTGAACCAAGCCTTTCTGTGCTCTATCACATTTTTAAATTGAGATAAAAAAAAAAAAAAAAGAAAAGACGACAGGGTTGTTGTGTTCATCCCGTTTTGTAATTTTTGTTTTATTTTTTTTCATTTCTCATGCCCTGTGGTGCCCCATGTTAGTCCCGTTTTAGCCACGGTTGTCTGAAACGGGGCCGCCATGGTCGCCAGGAACATAGTGGAATCGCTGCACAACCTCGATATGACTGAAGGATGTATGACGCAACAAAAACGAATGACATCATTGATTGACACGCAACTCATTTGACATGATTTAATCATGGACATATCGAATAACATACAATGGGCATAAACACTTCGGAAGTTAAGCTACAAATAGGTCTAGTCCGGAAACATAAGTTTTGAGCAGACTGCCAGTTGAGGCATTTCAGCAGTAGGAAAATAAGATGAATTGTTAAACTGTAAGAAAAAAGTTCAAAATATGAATATAATTCTGAATCTGTTACGAATAGGTTTTTGAGTTCACCAACCATGTTCCTCTCTGCACATTCTTTATTAAAAAAGAGTTACAGTTATTATCATCGTGAAATTGACAATGTGAATGATTTTGGAAACTATTTTGGAATGATGTTGAATGAGTGAGAGGAGCGAGTAATCCCATATTGCTAAGTTTGTTCAGTATGAACAAAATTAGCGATATGTATTACCTCCCTTTAATAAAATATGCATAAAAAATCAACGAAAAGCTTCAAATTTCTTTAAGAACAATTCAGACGTTTTAAATTTCAATTATGTCAATGAAATCGAGATTTGCTTCTTGCTTTATTCATTTTGAAAGTAATTGTTGGTCTTGTGTTTCTTAGTAATTTTGAACGTTTTTGACTGTTTTGAATGAATGAATGGACCGCTGAGTGAGCGATTTAGAACGGTCTTGATTGAGATGAAAGTCAATTTCATGCTGTTACTAACTGTATGTATACACTTTGTGTTCGAACTGGCGTGTCTGAACATCGTAGAAGTGTAGTAGAAGTGTAGTAGGAGTGTAGTAGGAGTGTAGTAGGAGTGTAGTAGGGAAGTATTGGAATCGAGTTGATCTTAGTAAAGTCGGCAGACAAGCACAACGGCTTTCCTATTTCGTTTACACTGCGCTCATACTGCGATGTCAAGGCGCTTACGCTGAATTGTTGGCCATCCCATGGCACTGCTTCCGCGAACCCAAGTCGCTCTTACTGATCCGACGGCGAATGTTTGTGCATGCTCAAGGGTGTGCCCCGTGAAATCGCGCTCTGTGTCGACCATCGGCGTTCTACAAAAAATACACGACGTTCCCATTGAGATCTCTCTGCGCTCCTGCTGGGAAGAAAGGCGTTTCACGGCGTTCTTAGAGCTTTTTTGACTGATTTAGAATAGCCATAAGAGCGCCCGGGCATAATGTGACAGGCCATTAACATCGTGAAATTTACATGCACCTCTAAATCGCTTGATCAGCATATATCATTCAATCCACTCACTTTAATCAATTACAGGCGCTGTTTCATTGTCTGGGGTGGACTTTAAGACGTCTGATTGGTCCATGAAGACACAAACAAAAATGTCTACATATTTTGTTAAAAAGAGGTACAGTTAAAATCATCATGAAATTGACACTCATTCCAATCAAAATCATTCTAAATCACTCACTCAGAGCTCCATTCATTCACTCCAATCATTCACTCTAACCGATCAAAAACGCTCCATAATCATTTGAAAATATTTCGAAATCGTTCAATAAGATATATACTTGATTCAAATTAATCGAATTTTTCTACGATTTTATTGGCTATTTTGGATTTTACAGTGGCCGATTGGTTCGCAAATACACATAAACAGAAAAGTACGTATAGTTTGTTAAAGGGAGTTAATCAATATCTCTAATTTTGTTCATCTTGGACAAAATTAGCGAATATTGAATAACCTTCCTTTAATTTCACTCAAAACTCGCTCCACACACTCAATTTTATTCCGTAATCATTCCATGTTCATTTATCTTGTCAATTTTACGATGTTCTTAACTGCACCTTCCTTGAAATTAACTCAAATTCCACTTATCGCATTTTTTTAAGTTCATTCTTACATCCAAAATCATTTGCGTTAAATGTATCGTTGATAGCCGTGCACAGGTTGCATGCATGATGTTCAATTTCTTTAATTTGTTGAATCTAAACTTAAACCAGCTTTTAATCTGCCATGCCGCCGTCATAGCGTAGTTGGTAGCGCGTCAGTCTGTCAATCTAGAGGTCCAGGTTTGGATCTCCTACGGCGGCACTCATTCTGTTCGACTATTTGTCTTTCACCAATGGGTTGACCTATGTGAGATAGCAGCTGGAGGCTAGGAGAGGATGTGGTTGTTGTACGGGTGAGAGAAATACCAGGAAACAATTGTTAGGTGCTCCAGCTGCCGCGAAATAACTGAAAAATGTTGAAAGCGGCGTAAAGCTCCATTCAATCAATCAATCAATCTTATCTGTCACTGCATGTTTTTCCTTTTCCACACATTTACAAGAAACGAAGTGAAAGAATTGTTCGAAAAGGCCCGACAGAACGATTGTAGCAGACAAAAGAAGACACCAACCCTACTTTGAAAAAGTCACAAAACTCGCAAAATGGTAGGAATTTTTAAATCTTCAGTCGACGAAATACCGTTATGTTGTTGAAAAATCATTATCCTTTCAATTCCTTAAAGGCAGAAACACTAGAAAATCGTAAAGAAAACATTATTTTAGTAGACATTCATTTGCACAATGAGGCGAATTCGTTAGATTTATCCCAACCACCGATGTTAATTTTGAAATTGGGGGTACCGATGTTCTCATGCAAGTTAAATTGCTTTTCCCCGAGATTTTTTCGTTGAATTTGGGTTTCGCTTTCTACTTCGGGAGCGGGCTATCAGAACTCAACAAATACTTGTATTTTAAACATTATTAAGAAATACTTTGCGTGTTTTCTTTAAGTGACCGATTAGAAGTTGGTTTAAGGTAGTGGGGCCGTACTAGTTCCGCAACATTTCGGACCACATGTTCTTTCACAATGTTAACCGAGGTTTCCTAATGAAAATCATTAGAAAACCTCGGTTAACACTGTTAAAGTTCATTACTCCAAAGCATTGCAGAACTATTACGGGTCCACTATCTTAAGTTTATCTCACCTTAAAGTGTCAACGTCATTTTGATCGGATGCAATTTAATTTCACGAATTTCGGGAACAGCCCTCTTACTCGTATGATTTTCATAATAACACTACTTTTAGACGATGGTATTTACAAGTACTTCACTTGACATAAGTAGTGTCTTTCCATTGAAGTGTCTTAAAAGGTCCCATTGTAACTGAGTCTTGACTTAAATATGACTATTCAAAAGTTATTCCTTTTTTAGGCAGAACAAACAAAATGATTATGAGTCGTAAATCTAGGTACATGTATAGGTTCACCAACACATCATCATAATGACTTTGGAATGAAATTGAATGAGTTTGTGGAAAGAGTGTCGAGTGAATTTAATTGGAGGTAAAACCATATCGCTATTTTTGTTTGGAGGTAAAGCCATATCGCTAATTTTGTTCGGATTGAAAAAAATTAGCGATATTATTGTCTCCATTTAATAAAATATTCATACAAGTTCTATGAATAGCTTCCTCTTTCTTCAAGAACCTATCAGACGCTGTCAGTTTCAATTATGTCAATGCAATTGCGTGGTTTGTTTTCTATTTACTTTTATTTTCAACGTAGTTTTTGATTGTATCGTTTTAGTCATTTTTGAGTGTTTAAGATCGATTTGAGTGAGTGTTTTAAATATTGCTGAGCTAGTGACTTAGACCGGTTTTGATTGAGATGAATGTCAATTTCACGATGTAACTAACTGTAACGTTGTGAAAATGACAAGGTGTGTGAGTTCGGACTTACTTTGAATCAGTTGACTTGGCCGTTCGGGAAGAACACGTTATGAAAATAAAGTAATACCACTGATACCGTCAAACGATTGATGGAGTGGAGTTTAACGCCGCTTTCAACAATTTTTCAATTATATCGCGGCGGATGGAGCACCTTACAATGTATTCCTGGTATTTCTCTCAGCAGTACAACCATCACATCCTTTCCTAACCTCCAGCTGCAATTTCACATAGGTCTACGATTATCAACCCATTGGTGAGAGACAAATAGTAAGCAAGAATGATTGCCGCCGTTGGGAATTGAACCCGGGACCTGGCTTTGATCAATGTGAGTGTCAAATTCACGAAGCTTATAACTGTAGATACAGATAACAACATCGTGATATTGACAAGATGTATGATTTTCGAATGATTTTGGAGTAAAATTGAAATTGAATGAGTGTGTTGAGCAAAGATGAACAAAATTAGCGATATTAGTTACCTCCCTTTTATAAAATATACATATGTGTCTGTGCATACATCTTCATTGACCAATCAGACTCTTTAAAATCGATATCAGCCAATTTTATCGTAAAAAGAATTGATCGATTTGGATAAAACCTTGAATAAGAACTGTTTTGTAACGATTTTGGGAAGTATTTGATAGAATTGAGTGAGTGTTTGGAATGAGTGAATCGAGCGCTGAATGAATGAGTTAAAAGGAATTTTGATCGGGATGACTGTAAATTTTACGAAGCTTTTAACTGTAATTATTTATCTTTTAACTGTCACAGAGACATGAGTCATTGTAAGTTCATCATTACATGAAAGACACAATGGAACCTCGAATATTCTCCACGATTTTGACACTATTTTTGACAGCGTACTGCTTTTTGGGTAAGGCCATCGAATTTATTTAACATGTATTTAACATGTATTGTTTGTGCGCTAGAATATAAATTTGATTTATTGCGAAAACTTTATTCATGCAGGTACCAGGTGAAAAAGTCGTCCGAAAAATCAGACTGCCTATGATAGACTAAAGAATTAAATCATTTGAGTGTGTAAATAATTTCAGTGTTTTTGTTTTTATTGGACTTAAAGTCGCTTTTAACAGATTTTAGGGTCAAATAGCGGCGGTTGGAGCACTCGACAAGGTATTCCTCGTATTTCTCGCACCAGCACTGGCATTTCTTCATTTCCTAGTCGTCAGCAGCTACAGTTAATAACATCGTGAAATTGACAAACACATCTTGTTCTTGCTTTGTAAATGTGACCTGTCACACGAAAAGGGGACATCTGGAAAGTTCTCAAAAAAGATATTTGAATAAAAGATGGGTCCCAACACAGGCCAACCAGAGGTCGCATTTTAGAAATTCTTCCTCCGTTAAAAAGATTGATCATTCTCTATTCAGAAAAGCAACCATGTGTAGAAGGTGCGATCCAAGTCAGTCCGCGTAATCCGACAATTTACGCACTACCAAGCTGACTCCTTTCTGCGTGACGGGTCACAAATAATATTTTTTTCATTGTAAAGAATCGGAGTATTTTGTAAAGCTTATTGTTATTTATTCAGGTTGTCCTAGATAATGGACCGTATATAATTGTGACCAGTCACGCAGAAAGGAACTATCTGAGAAGAGCGTAAAGTTCTGAATCTAGAATGACCATTCGACTTTTCTGGATTAAAAATAGAATTGTGATATCCGGTTGACGTTTTCTGAACCAAATCTGTTTTTCAAATAATTTACTTTTAGTTGTGTCTATCAATATTCATGCGTTCTGTTTAGCTGAAAAGTTGGTTTAAATCCCCATTGTAGACTGGCTCCCGTCCCACTTATCTGAATTATTGTGAAATGAGCAATTCACCTAGAGAAAGTATAATTTCTTATCAGCTTTTATTTCTCAGACAAGACGATCGGTGTCTGTTTTTGAGAATATGGGAGGTAATTTGAACTAAAATCACGAGTGATGTAATTTATTTAATATTAACTGACAGCCTGGGACCCAGGCTTTCCCAAATGTGACAAATGTGAGTACGCAGTTGTAATGTAAGCTTCCGCAGAAAAGTAGTCCGGTAAGAAATCTGTTTCTTAACTGACAAATCTTTACCTTTTTTATTCATGATCTAAATTATAACATATGAAGATAATATTTGTTTTATTGCATAGAGGCATTAAACTAAAAACCTAATCACACTCATGTATGAATCCGCTTTGCGTATTCATACAGTGTGATCAGGTTTTTAGTTCAATACCTTAACGAAATCGACAAATACTCTCTTCATATCTTAAATGTTTACAGTGCATGCTAGCTGCAATTGGCCTGTTTGTTTTTTAAGTTCAATGTTTGCAACTCACGCACTTGACGCATTGTTAGACATGTAACGCAAAGCCTTATTTGTTTTTGTTTTTTTATTGCTATAATCAAGGATGCAGTGGTCTGGTGAAGAGATGTTGGGAAACCGATTTAGCTGGTGGTAAGGGCCATGAAGTTTATTGCCTCGGATCCTGTGTGACCTATGAACTAGATTGTAAGTTTTTAAGCAGTTACAGTAATTAACATACATGTAATAAAATTTCTATTCCATATATCTAAAATTTCAATGAATTTTGGACACACAACAAACACGCAGAGAGAGAGAGAGAGAGAGAGAGAGAGAGAGAGAGAGAGAGAGAGAGAGAGAGAGGGGGGGGGAGAGAGAGAGAGAGAGAGAGAGAGAGAAAGAAAGAGAGAGAGAGAGAAAGAGAGGGAGAGAGGGAGGGAGAGAGAGAGATTACTTTTTTTTTCTTTTAATTCCAGAGAGCAATGTTGCCTTCTCTTCAAAAAAAGTTTCATTATTATTATTATTATTATTATTATTTTTATTATTATTTTTATTATTATTATTCTCCTAAATCAAAGTAATACATCGGCAATTGGACGAAATTATCGATTTTGTTTTACCTCCCTTGAAAATCGTTCAAATCTCGCTCCACAACATCTTTCAATTTTATTCCAAAATCATTCTTGAAACTTGTCAATTACACGACGTTATCGAATTTTCATCTGTTAGATTTCTGAAACACTCGATCCAAAACGATTCAAGAACAGTAAAATGATAAGCTAATTATGAGAAATATATTTGCTCTAACAGAGTTTGAATTTTAGGATTATAATTATAACCCAAGCGTTTTCGAAACAAAATGTTTCTTCTTCAATGCTTCTATATAAACTGATTTTTAGCTTATTTGACCTACGTTCTACGCTAGTCAATAAACGTAAAAAAAGTAGCAAATATGTGACCAAAATAGTGTACGTGACCTTTAAAATAAATCGTTACATTGGTAAAAATACAGCGGATTTGAATTATGTACTACCGCTAGTTAATCAAAGAAATTGTATAGTTTTCGTGACCTTGTTAGACCCGAATATATATATATATATATATATATATATATATATATATATATATATATATATATATATATATATATATATATATATATATATATATATATATATATATATATATATATATATATATATAGACGGAAAATACAGGTTCGGCAAACGCCGGCCCGGCAAAAGTATAAATACGTGAAAAAATAAAACTTTGACTTCACACGCCTTTGATTAACTATTTAATGAAGAAGATAATATATAAATCCAAACGCGTTTCGCCTTACGGCTCATCAGTGGAAACGTTAATAACGTCGTCGTTGTAACTACGACGTAACGTCAGTCATGACGTCACGTCCGGTTATTGGTAACTTTATTGTTGATTACTACTTGTTTTAATTGCATTTAGTTTAGGATTAAAACAATTGATGAAGTATTTTTCCTTTGTTAGTCTGACAGATAAATTTTCAGTTTTTAGTTTGAAAAAAGGAAACATTTGAAATTTTGGATTGTTTTGGGAGCATATACTTAAGTGTTCACTTAGGGGTATTTGTCTAGTTGTGGGGTCTCTAATTTGTTGAGCGTGTACAGTTCGTCTTGTTCTTAATTTATCTCCCGTTTGTCCAATATAAAATTCCCCACAACCGTTACACGTAATGACATATATTACATTTTTAACATCGCAAGTCATGTTTGCATTTACTTGAAATATTTTTCCGTTAAAGTTGTAAGAGTCACTTTCGACAATATGTATACAGAGACTACAATTAGGTCGTCCACAGCGGCTTACTTTAAATTTGGATTTTTCTCTATCAAGAAATTTTGATTTTGTAAGTATTTGTTTTAGGTTAGGGAGTTGTCGCTTACTTTTTATTATGTCGTGGTTTGATATAATATTTTTCATTGTTTCATCGGAATGTAAAATGTATAGGTTGTTTTTCAATATAGGGAACATTTCGGAATTCATGGGGTTTTGTGTCGAGACATATGGAATTACATTTTCTTCTGTTTTAGGATTTGTTTGTAAAAGCGTCTCTCTTGGAATTTGCAGAGCTTTTTTAATTCCGTCACGAATTAATGTGATGGGATAATTTCTTGGTAGGAGACTATCCTCAAGTTCCTGTAGTCTCTGTAGCTTTGTGTTTTCATTTGATACAATTGTACAAATTCTGCGTGCCAGGTTATAAGGAATACTGTTTTTGGTGTGCTTTGGATGGCATGAATTAAAATTAAGGTATTGTTTACTATCTGTTTCTTTGAAATATATGTCAGTGGTTATTTTTGTTCCCTCTTTGATCAGAAGTATGTCTAGAAAAGGCAATTTTTGGTCGCTTAATTCAATTGTAAATTTTATGTCTGGGTGTAATTTGTTTAAAATAGTGTGAAATAATTTCAAATCGTATTCTGATTTCGTCCAAAATATGAAGCAATCATCCAAAAATCGTTTCCATGTATTTTTTATGTATAAGGCAAATTCGTTATTGAATGTTTCTTCGCAAAGTAAATAAAGTTTTTTCTCTAGGTAGCCTAAGACTAAAGTTGCATATGTCGGGGCAAATTTGGTTCCCATGGCAGTGCCTTTTACTTGGGTATAGAATTTGTTGTCAAAGATAAAGTTGTTGTTTTCTAAAATCAGCTTTGAACCTTCTATAATAAATTCCTTGTTAAAACGCTTATGTATAAGTTCAGGGTATTTGGTAAGCCAATAGTCTAAGGCTTCTAAGCCTAGTTTATGTGTTATATTTGTATATAAGTTTGTTACATCAAATGACACCATTTGGGTTTTTATTGGTACATTATCGGGGATATAATTGAGAAAATCTATGTCATCTCTAACGTAACTTTCAACGTGTTTGATGAGAGGTTTCAGTAGAATGTCAATCAAATTGCTTAAACGGTGGGTTTCGCACGACGGTCCAGCGATTATTGGTCTGAATTTCAGGTCAATTGGGTCTTGGAATTCTACGGAGTATCTTTTCGTCTGTTTACATGATTCTTTAATTAGGGAGCTTTTATGAATCTTTGGAAGTCCATAAAAGGAACTGGATTTATACTCAAAGTTAGTTATGTATTCAACTTCTTGTTTTGTCATTTTTGGAGCCAGATCTAACAATTTATTTATTTTTTTAAAAGTTCTTTTGGAGCAATTATCATCTATTTCAGAATAATAGTTTTTGTCGTTTAACATTTCTAGCATTTTAGTTTTGTAATAAGATTTATTCATGATAACTATACCTCCACCTTTATCAGCTTCTTTAATAATTATGTCTTCATCATTCGCTAATTCTTGAATTGCTTTTCTCTGTTTAGAGGTAACGTTGTGTTTGATGACGTTTTGATGATAATTTGGAATTTTCTTTGTTACATTTATGTAATCATCCAGGGCCTTGTTTCTACCTTTAGGGGGCTGAAAATCGCTTTTGTTTCTAACCAATGATTTATCATTCGATGTGTCATTTGTTATAAAAGAATTCTTTCAATTTAAGTCTCCTATGGAAATCAGCGACGTCCTGCATTTAATTGTTGTAATTTGGTTTT